>JBBHAA010002571.1:0-134151 GCA_037953035.1 Aquarana catesbeiana | reverse complement strand
GACCCCTGATAAATTGGTTTTCGAAACCTGAAAATAATTTTTGGGGTTCCTCTAGGGTTAAAAGGTTGAGAGAGGCTGCACTACACCGTGAAGGACTGAAGGACTCCTGCAGCGCCCGCAAGGTCCCCCCTGCTCAGGAAAACACATGTACAGGTCCGTCTGAAGTTTGTTAATGAACATCTGAATAATTCAGAGGAGAACTGGGGGAAAGTATTGTGGGCAGACGAGACCAAAATCTAGCTTTTTGGCATCAACTCAACTCGCTGTGTTTGGAAGAGTAGTGCTGCCCAGGACCCCAAGAACACCATCCCCCACCGTTATACATGGAGGTCCTATGACCCCAAGAACACCATCCCCACCGTCATACATGGAGGTCCTATGACCCCAAGAACACCATCCCCACCATCATACATGGAGGTCCTATGACCCCAAGAACATCATCCCCCACCGTCATACATGGAGGTCCTATGACCCCAAGAACACCATCCCCACCGTCATACATGGAGGTCCTATGACCCCAAGAACACCATCCCCACCATCATACATGGAGGTCCTATGACCCCAAGAACATCATCCCCCACCGTCATACATGGAGGTCCTATGACCCCAAGAACATCATCCCCCACCGTCACACATGGAGGTCCTATGACCCCAAGAACACCATCCCCACCGTCACACATGGAGGTCCTATGACCCCAAGAACACTATCCCCCACCGTCACATATGGAGGTCCTATGACCCCAAGAACACCATCCCCACCGTCATACATGGAGGTCCTATGACCCCAAGAACATCATCCCCCACCGTCACATATGGAGGTCCTATGACCCCAAGAACACCATCCCCACCGTCACATATGGAGGTTCTATGACCCCAAGAACACCATCCCCACCCGTCACATATGGAGGTCCTATGACCCCAAGAACACCATCCCCACCCGTCACATATGGAGGTCCTATGACCCCAAGAACACCATCCCCACCGTCATACATGGAGGTCCTATGACCCCAAGAACACCATCCCCACCGTCATACATGGAGGTCCTATGACCCCAAGAACACCATCCCCCACCATCATACATGGAGGTCCTATGACCCCAAGAACACCATCCCCCACCATCATACATGGAGGTCCTATGACCCCAAGAACACCATCCCCACCGTCATACATTGAGGTCCTACGACCCCAAGAACACCATCCCCACCGTCATACATGGAGGTCCTACGACCCCAAGAACACCATCCCCACCGTCATACATTGAGGTCCTACGACCCCAAGAACACCATCCCCACCGTCATACATGGAGGTCCTACGACCCCAAGAACACCATCCCCACCGTCATACATGGAGGTCCTATGACCCCAAGAACACCATCCCCACCGTCATACATGGAGGTCCTATGACCCCAAGAACACCATCCCCACCGTCATACATGGAGGTCCTATGACCCCAAGAACATCATCCCCCACCATCATACATGGAGGTCCTATGACCCCAAGAACACCATCCCCACCGTCATACATGGGGGTCCTATGACCCCAAGAACACCATCCCCCACCGTCATACATGGGGGTCCTATGACCCCAAGAACACCATCCCCACCGTCACACATGGAGGTGGAGACATTATGCTTTGGGGGTGTTTTTTCTGCTAAGGGGACAAAACAACTTCACCACAAAGGGATGATGGACTGGGGGGGGGGGGCCCATGTACTGGCAAATCTTGGGTGAGAACCTTCTTCCCTCAGCCAGGGCATTGAAAATGGGACATGGATGGGTATTCCAGCATGACAATGACCCAAAACACACGGCCAAGGCAACAAAGGAGTGGCTCAAGAAGAAGGACATTAAGGTCCTGGAGGTGCCTAGTCAGTCTCCAGACCTTAATCCCATAGAAAATATGTGGAGGGAGCTGAAGGTTCCCAATGTCAGCCTCGGAAAACCTTAATGATTTGGAGAGGATCTTCAAAGAGGACAAAATCCCTCCTGAGATGTGAGCAAAACCTGGAGGCCAACTCCAAGAAACGTCTGACCTCTGTGATCGCCAACAAGGGTACCAAGGGTACCAAGTCGTGTTTTGTGAAGGAGGTCAAATATTTATTTCCCTTCACTGTATTATTACATATTATTCATTTATGATTTTTAGTTATTTGTGTATTTATTTTACATTTATTTATATATTATTACTTTTTTTTTTTCATTTTGAGCAGAAAATTGCACAAAAAAACAGCAAATGGCGCATTTCTATTCATTTTAGTGAGAATAAAAACACACCAAAAAAAAAAAAAAAAAAAAAAAAAAGCTCAAATCTCCCGGATTCGAGCTCCAGAACTTTTTTGCTCTTCAGGTGACTTGTAGTGGAGATGTGAACCGTCTCCATAGAGAGTAATTGATTTTTTTATCTTTTTTTTCCTCCTCCGGCGTTTTGGAGCTTCAAGCTATGAAACGCTGAGGTGTGAATAAGGCCCAAGAGGGGAGTTCTTCTCACTTCCTGATGTGTCACCTGGACAGGAAGTGTGAGGAATTCCTCCAACGGGGGGACACTCTTCTGGTAAACACTAAGAGGGGAGTTATTCTCATTTCCTGATGGGTCGCCTGGACAGGAAGTGAGAGGAAAGCCTCCAATCAGCATGCTTACTTGGGTAATAACTAAGAGGGGATTTCCTCTCACTTCCTGTTGTGTCACCTAGACAGAAAGTGAGGAGAAGTCCTCCAATGGGGACACTCTTCTGGCAAACACTAAGAGGGCGGCTCTGCTGACTTCCTGTTGTGCCACCTGGACAGGAAGTGAGGAAAATTCCACCAATGGGGACACTATTCCGGTAAACACTAAGAGGAAGTCTCTGCTGACTTCCTGTTGTGTCGCCTAGACAGGAAGTGAGGGGGAAATCCTCCAATGGGGACACTTCTGGTAAAAACTAAGAGGGGAGTTCTTCTCACTTCCTGATGTGCCACCTGGACAGGAAGGGAGGGGGAAATCATCCAAAGGGGACACTATTCTGGTAAACACTAAGAGGAGGGCTCTGCTGACTTCCTGTTGTGCCACCTGAACAGGTGACGGTGAATCTCCCCAGTGGGGACACGGACGGTGATAAAATTGGACAGAGGGTCTCGCCCTCCCATGTTTGGGCTGTAGGTAGCCGGTAACCTCTGTGGGTGTTGTACCCCCGGCGGGCACTTCCTGTATACTGCGCGCTGAGCGTATTACAGCGTCACCATGGAAAAAGCACTTTGTGGGGGCTGCCATTGGCGCTCCGAGGTTTCAGACGGTCACCGCCATCCGTTCGGTCGTCCTTGTGAACAAAATGTGCCCAGAGACTCCAGAACTGCGGCCTGTGTGTGTCCAGAGAACCTGAGAGGGACTGCTGGGAGTTGTAGTGCGTCCACCAGGGCCTCTCCCACCCATAATAGTATACAGACAACCCCCCCTCCTCCTCCATCATCATCATCATCATCATCATCATCATCATCATAACACTAATCACAATTACAGGCCTGGAGAAGGAAGGAAGCTCCTCTCACCTCGCACTCTTCTCTCTTCCACCGCCCGGTGTTCTAGTCCGGGAATGACGCGGGGGATGACGGGAAATGTAGTCACGGGGCGCTGCCGGCCTCCTACGCATGCGCCCCTCCTCCTTCCGGCGCAGCCTTACTGGAGAGGGAGGGGGGGCGGAGCGAGTGTGGTCCGGAAGTGCCGTAGGCAGGAACAGGAATGGTCTATGAAGAGCACCAAGATGGCGGGGAGTTTTGGGTGTACTGCCAGAACAATGTATAGTGGCGGTATTATCATTGCTATTGTCCTCAGTAATACGTGTTATACAACAAGAGTCCATTCTATTCATATATTATATATTACCTTTTATTATTGTCTTATTTTTATATTCTTTATTATTAGTAGCAATAATAATACATTTTTGTTTCAGAGTTGTATATTTTTGTATTATAATTTTGCTATTATATATATATATATATATATATATATATATATATATATATTGTATCGTATTATTATAATATTATTCTTCCGTGTTTAACATGAATGTGTATATATATATAATATAATATAATATAATATTATATATATATATATATATATATATATATATATATATATATATATATATATATTACACTCACCGGACACTTTATTAGGTCCCCCTTGCTAGTAGCAGGTTGGACCCCCTTTTGCCTTCATTCTTGGTGGCATAGATACAACAAGGTGTTGGAAACGTTCCTCAGAGATTTTGCTCCATAGTGACATGATAACAACACGCAGTTGCTGCAGATTTGTCGGCTGCACATCCATGATGCCAATCTCCCCTTCCACCACATCCCAAAGGTGCTCTATTGGATGAGATGTGGTGAGTGTGGAGGCCATTGGAGTACAGGGACCTCATTGTCCAGTGGTGAGATGATTGGAGCTTTGTGACATGGTGCATTATCCTGCTGGAAGGAGCCATCAGAAGATGGGGACACTGTAGTCATAAAGGGATGAACATGGTCAGCAACAATACTCAGGTAGGTCGTGGTGTATAAACCATGATCAGTTGGTACTAAGGGGCCCAAAGTGTGCCAAGAAAATATCCCCCACACCATTACACCCCCACCACCAGCCTGAACCGGTGATACCCCATCCCCCACACCATTACACCCCCACCACCAGCCTGAACCGGTGATATCCCATCCCCCACACCATTACACCCCCCACCACCAGCCTGGACTGGTGATACAAGGCAGGGTGGATCCATGCGCCAAATTCTGACCCCACCATCTGAATGTCGCAGCTGAAATCCAGACTTATCAGACCAGGCAACGTTTTTCCAATCTTCTATTGTCCAGTTTTGGTGATCCTGTGCCAATTGTAGCCTCAGTTTCCTGTTCTTAGCTGACAGGAGTGGCACCCGGTGTGGTCTTCTGCTGCTGTAGCCCATCTGCTTCAAGGTTTGATGTGTTGTGCGTTCAGAGATGGTATTCTGCATACCTTGGTTGTAACGAGTGGTTATTTGAGTTACTGTCGCCTTTCTATCATCTGGAACCAGTCTGCCCATTCTTCTCTGACCTCTGACATCAACAAGGCATTTTCCCAATACTTTTGGTGATATAGTGTGTGTGTACAGTATCTTACAAAAGTCAGTACACCTCTAAGTGAAAATGTCCAAATTGGGCCCAAAGTGTCAATATTTTGTGTGGCCCCCATTATTTTCCAGCACTGCCTTAACCCTCTTGGTATGGAGATCACCAGAGCTTCACAGGTTGTCACTGGAGTCCTCTTCCCCTCCTCCATGACGACATCACAGAGCTGGTGGATGTTAGAGACCTTGCGCTCCTCCACCTTCTGTTTGAGGATGTCCCACAGATGATCAGTAGGGTTTAGGTCTGGAGACATGCTTGGCCAGTCCATCACCTTTACCCTCAGCTTCTTTAGCAAGGCAGTGGTGGTCTTGGAGGTGTGTTTGGGGTGGTTATCATGTTGGAATACTGCCCTGCGGTCCAGTCTCTGAAGGGAGGGGATCATGCTCTACTTCAGTATATCACAGTACATGTTGGCATTCATGGTTCCCTCAATGATCTGTAGCCCCCCAGTGCCGGCAGCTCTCATGCAGCCCCAGACCATGACACTCCCACCACCATGCTTGACTGTAGACAAGACACACTTGTCTTTGTCCTCCTCACCTGGTTGCCCCCACACATGCTTGTCACCATCTGAACCAAATACGTTTATCTTGGTCTCATCAGACCACAGGACATGGTTCCAGTAATCCATGTCCTTAGTCTGCTTGTCTTCAGCAAACTGTTTGTGGGTTTTCTTGTACATCATCTTTAGAAGAGGCTTCCTTCTGGGATGACAGCCATGCAGACCAATTTGATGCAGTGTGCGGCGTATGGTCTGAGCACTGACAGGCTGACCCCCCCCCCCACCCCTACAACCTCTGCAGCAATGCTGGCAGCACTCATATGTCTATTTCCCAAAGACAACCTCTGGATATGACGCTGATCACGTGACCTCAACTTCTTTGGTGGACCATGGCGAGGCCTGTTCTGAGTGGAACCTGTCCTGTTATACCGCTGTATGGTCTTGGCCACCGTGCTGCAGCTCAGTTTCAGGGTCTTGGCAATCTTCTTATAGCCTAGGCCATCTTTATGTAGAGAAACAATTCTTTTTTTCAGATCCTCAGAGAGTTCTTTGCCATGAGGTGGCATGTTGAACTTCCAGTGACCAGTATGAGAGAGTGAGAGCGATAACACCAAATTTAACACACCTGCTCCCCATTCACACCTGAGACCTTGTAACACTAATGAGTCACATGACACCGGGGAGGGAAAATGGCTAATTGGGCCCAATTTGAACATTTTCACTTAGGGGTGTACTGACTTTTGTTGCCAGTGGTTTAGACATTAATGGCTGTGTGTTGAGTTATTTTGAGGGGACAGAAAATTTACACTTGTTATACAAGCTGTACACTCACTACTTTACATTGTAGACAAGTGTCATTTCTTTAGTGTTGTCACATGAAAAGATAGAAGAAAAGATTTACACAAATGTGAGGGGTGTACTCACTGTGTGTGTGTGTGTGTGTGTGTGTGTGTGTGTGTGTGTGTGTGTGTGTGTGTGTGTGTGTGTGTGTGTGTGTGTGTGTGTGTGTGTATATATATATATATATATATATATATACAGTGGGGCAAAAAAGTATTTAGTCAGCCACCAATTGTGCAAGTTCTCCCACATAAAAAGATGAGAGAGGCCTGTAATTGTCATCATAGGTATACCTCAACTATGAGAGACAAAAAGTGGAAACAAATCCAATCACATTGTCTGATTTTTGAAAGAATTTATTTGCAAATTATGGTGGAAAATAAGTATTTGGTCTCCTACAAACAAGCAAGATTTCTGGCTCTCACAGACCTGTATCTTCTTCTTTAGGAGGCTCCTCTGTCCTCCACTCATTACCTGTATTAATGGCACCTGTTTGAATTTGTTATCAGTATAAAAGACACCTGTCCACAACCTCAAACAGTCACACTCCAAACTCCACTATGGTGAAGACCAAAGAGCTGTCGAAGGACACCAGAAACAAAATTGTAGACCTGCACCAGGCTGGGAAGACTGAATCTGCAATAGGCAAGCAGCTTGGTGTGAAGAAATCAACTGTGGGAGCAATAATTAGAAAATGGAAGACATACAAGACCACTGATAATCTCCCTCGATCTGGGGCTCCACGCAAGATCTCACCCCATGGGGTCAAAATGATCACAAGAACGATGAGCAAAAATCCCAGAACCACACGGGGGGACCTAGTGAATGACCTGCAGAGAGCTGGGACCAACGTAACAAAGGCTACCATCAGTAACACACTACGCCGCCAGGGACTCAGATCCTGCAGTGCCAGACGTGTCCCCCTGCTTAAGCCACTACATGTCCGGGCCCGTCTGAGGTTTGCTAGAGAGCATTCGGATGATCCAGAAGAGGATTGGGAGAATGTCATATGGTCAGATGAAACCAAAGTAGAACTGTTTGTTAGAAACACAACTCGTCGTGTTTGGAGGAGAGAGAATGCTGAGTTGCAACCAAAGAACACCATACCTACTGTGAAGCATGGGGGTGGCAACATCATGCTTTGGGGCTGTTTCTCTGCAAAGGGAACAGGACGACTGATCCGTGTACATGGAAGAATGAATGGGGCCATGTATGGTGAGATTTTGAGTGCAAACCTCCTCCCATCAGCAAGGGCATTGAAGATTAAATGTGGCTGGGTCTTTCAGCATGACAATGATCCCAAACACACCGCCTGGGCAATGAAGGAGTGGCTTCGTAAGAAGCATTTCAAGGTCCTGGAGTGGCCTAGCCAGTCTCCAGATCTCAACCCCACAGAAAACCTTTGGAGGGAGTGGAAAGTCCGTGTTGCCCAGCGACAGCCCCAAAACATCACTGCTCTAGAGGAGATCTGCATGGAGGAATGGGCCAACATGCCAGCAACAGTGTGTGACAACCTTGTGAAGACCTACAGAAAACGTTTGACCTCTGTCATTGTCAACAAAGGATATATAACAAAGTATTGAGATGAACTTTTGATATTCACCAAATACTTATTTTCCACCATAATTTGCAAATAAATTCTTTCAAAAATCAGACAATGTGATTGGATTTGTTTCCACAATTTGTCGCTCATAGTTGAGGAGTACCTATGATGACAATTACAGGCCTCTCTCATCTTTTTATGTGGGAGAACTTGTACAATTGGTGGCTGACTACATACTTGTTTGCCCCACTGTATATATATGTGTGTGTATATATATATATATATATTTATTAATATTTATTTTAATTAATCATTTAATTTAATTGAATCATATATAATAATATTTATTTTAATTAACCATTTAATTGCATTTAATCATATATATAATAATAATGTTTCTGTATTATTGTTATGATGATATATAAAGTTCTAATACCCCCAGACTGATCTCACATCAATCTACAACATGTATATAAATTATTTTGCTATTACTTTTTTGTATCATTAGTTAAACTCTAGCAGATCCAGTATAGGAGTCAGCTTGGCACCAGCTGAAGTTTGGTGTTATACCCCCCCAAGCTCTGAAGTGTGCCTTACTGCTAATGAATTTAAGAGCTGGCGACAAGGCTTACATTTGAGATTTCGTATCACTTTCTGTCCTAACGACAATGGTCACCAACAGAGAGGGTGGATATGCCGCAACGATGCCTTCATCTGCTTTTCTCTCAACAAGAACAGCACCATCTTTTTTCAGGCATCATCCAGGGTCCCCATCTAATTAATGGGCTGATATGTCAGCTGCAAAATGACAGTCATATAAAGCTCAATAGTTGTGTTCACAAATGCCTGACACGGATCAGCCTCTGCTGCAGCCTCTCACAATGGGGGTTGATTTACTAAAACTGTAGAGTGCAAAATCTGGTGCATCTGTACATGGCAGCCAATCAGCTTCGAACTTCAGCTTGTTTCAAATAAGCCTGGACAACAAAAACCTGGGAGCTAATTGGTTTCTACGCAGAGCTGCATCAGATCTTGCACTTTCCAATTTCAGTGAATCAACCCCCTTGTGACTTAATACAGAGTTGCAATGTACAATCTGGGGGGGGGGGGGGGGCGGGGACTGAGGAAATGCTTCCTCCTGACTGCAGCAGACTGAGGACATCATCCCAGCCTAGGACAGGAGCCCAATGATAAAATGTGAAGCTTTTCTGAAAAATTAGAGAGTTGCTGTATATTGTGACACGTCAGGAATTTATTAATGCAAAAGTTGTAAAGTTACTAAAAGGAAGACTTTAATGTTATCTGAGCGGAGTCACAGAACATTCTGAATTTAGCACCAAGTCCGTCTGGTTATTGCCCGCCTATTAGTGTTTTCCAACAGTCCACAAATGTACTGACAGTCCATACAAAAGATGTATATAGGGAGCGAAGGGCGGACTGTCCCTTGAAGTACTAAACTCTAAGCTGTACGGCATCTCATCTTATTAATATTTACACTTGTTGACCTCCTGGGTCATTCTGCGGAGGAACTGCAAGTCCTTCCTGTCGGAGGCCAGTAGGACACGTGAGGACTTGGAGTTCCTCCATAGATGGTTGAGGTGGACCGTCCATGGCTAATGGACGGACCACTTTTTTTGCCACCCTACCCAACACTGCTGGCTTTCAAAAGCCACTCTCAGGAGGAGCAGGTGACATCATTCAGAACGAACTCCTGCAAGAGTTCAGTCTAGCCCAGGGGTCTTCAAGCTTTCTAAACAAAGGACCAGTTTACTATCCCTCAGACTTTAGGGGGGCCGGACTGTGGACAGTGGGAGTAAAAAATGTTCTTGTGTCAGTGGGAGTAAACAGTGCCCCATTGTTGCTGTCAGTGGGAGGAATAGTGCCCCATCCTTGGTAACAGTAGGAGGAATACTGCCCCATCATTGGTGTCAGTGGGAGAAATATTTCCCCATCCTTGGTGTCGGTGAGAGGAATTGTACCTCACCATTTGTGCAGTGGGTTGAAGGTTGCCCATTATTGGTGTCAGTGGGAGGAATAGTGCCTCATCTTTGGTGTCAGTGGAAGGAATAGTGCCCCATCCTTGGTGTCAGTGGGAGGAATAGTGCCCCATTATTGGTGTCAGCGGGAGGAATTATACCTTCACCACTGGTGTCAGTGGATGGAAGGGTGCCCATCATTGGCATCAGTGGGAGGAATAGTCCTCCATTGTTGGTGTCAGTTGGAGGAATAATGCCCCAAGGGCCAGATAAAGAAAAGCATCTGGCCCTTGGGCCACACTTTGGAGACCACTGATCTAGCCTATTGCAAGGGCGTTCTTGCAGGGTATCAAGCTCTTGAGGACTCCACCCATGCCTTCTGGAAGCCAAGCCAAGGTAGGTATAGTTCTTTTTTTTTTTGGGGGGGGGGGGTTAAACAGTTTGTTTTCAAATGGCCACTTTAAAGCTACTTGTGTTGGGGGCTGGCAAAAAAATGGACCTTCTATTTTCCATGGAAGACCTGCCTTAGGATGTATGTA
The DNA here is from genome assembly GCA_037953035.1 of Aquarana catesbeiana. Taxonomy (NCBI): domain Eukaryota; kingdom Metazoa; phylum Chordata; class Amphibia; order Anura; family Ranidae; genus Aquarana; species Aquarana catesbeiana. The sequence continues at coordinate 123,619 of JBBHAA010002571.1, read as the reverse complement.
AAGCCAAAACTGGATAGAGTAGGGGGTGGCAAAGAATCCTTTTTTTTTTTTTGCCTGTCTCTTCTGGATAATGTCCATTCACTTCCTGTCACAGAGAATGAATAAGGAGTAAAGAGAAATCCCTCTTAGTTGTCACAGGAACATACTGAATGTACCCTTTGGACAATTTCCCCTTTTGTCTTGTTCCAGTGAAAACTCTAGAATTTTGGATTTCCCATCACTTTCAGCGACAGTGGTCATGGGACAAAAAGAGAAAAGCGAGTCACCCCAGCAGGGATATAGCAATAAAAACCTGGCAGGGGTTCTGACTAGTATATACTCCATGATCAATAAAAAAAAAAAAAAAAGTTTTGGCTTTACATGCATTACAAAAACTCCAACCAATGCTAAAACCTCAGTTATGGGTGGTCACCCAAATAGTGGATCCCCTGGTGTGGCGACTCCTGTCTCTAGTGGTGAGACCCCCTGCCCTGAAAAAGTTTTAGTCCTGGAGATTTAGTTGACTAAATACGACTAAAACTAAAACATTTAGAGAAGACTAAAATGGGACTAAAACTAAAATGCCATTTTAGTCCTAAGACTAAAACTGAATCGAAATTTGCTGCCAAAATGAACGCTGAGTTGAACTAGTCAACAACCACACTAAACTGGAATACCAGTGCTGGCTTGCGTTGGTCTTCAGCTTGTGTCCTGCCTATACCCTCCAGCGTACTGAGTCCACATTTTTCCGTCAAGCTCAGAGGTTGTAGTCGCTGCCATTGAAGTCCGCGCTGCGTTCTTCATCGATGTTTCCAATCAGCCTCCTAGTGCGATCCGAAAAGCCCTCTCCTTGAGTCCTCCTCTCCTCTTCACCCCCATCCTCCTCCTCCTCCTCGTCCCCCCTATCTGTTATGGTGTGTCGGCGCCCCGTGTAGAAGTCTCCATTCTCCCAGTAGAAGCTGAACTCCGAACCCTCCAGATCCCTCATTTCCTCCATCTCCTTGGCGCTGCAGCGTGGTAGCTGGACCTCGAAGGTCTTGTGGAAGCGTTTGTAGTCCACGCGGAAGGCGCCCTCCTCCAGGGTCATGCAGGGCTCGAAACGGTGGCCCCAGATGATTTCGTTCTCCAAGTAAGAGCTTTTGGCCTGGCAGGTCATACCTGAAATAAAAGAGATGAGTAATGATGCAGCTCTGATATAGATAGTCCAAAATTTACGCAAGGGATGCTGGGTGATTTAAAGATAATCTCTTGTTTTTAAAATATTGACTGTTCTAGACTTGTACTCTTTAGGTTCTGCTCTGTAGCTATAGAATCCTTTGTGTCCCTACATTGCGCCCTGAAATTTGATTGGTTAATAAAAACACACGCAGGAGGTGTATGACTGAACCAGCCTTTCTCAACCATTTTACCCCAGAGGTACCCTTTAATTTCCAGGTCTTTGGGAACCCCAGCTAAAATTGGTTTATCAGGGTAAGAGGGAAGAATGTCCATTATATTGGTGGTCAATGGAAGGAATGCTCCTCCTACAGTGGTGGTCAGTGGGAAGAATGCTCCTTTCATTGGTGGTCAGTGGAAAAAATGTTCTTCCTACAGTGGTGGTCAGTGGGAAGAACGGTCCTTCTACATTGATGATCAGTGGAAAGAATGGTCCTCCTACAGTGGTGATCAGTGAAAAGAATGGTCCTCCTACAGTGGTGATTAGTGGAAAGAATGGCCCTCCTACAGTGGTGATCAGTGGAAAGAATGGCCCTCCTACAGTGGTGATCAGTGGAAATAATGGTCCTCCTACAGTGGTGATCAGAGGGAAGAATGCTCCTAACATTGGTGATCAGAGGGAAGAATGCTCCTAACATTGGTGGTCAGTGGGAAGAATGCCCCTCCTACATTGGTGATCAGTGGGCAGAATGCTTTTCCTACAGTGATGGTCAGTGGAAAGAATGCTCCTTACATTGGCTGCCAGGAATAGGGGAGGACGAGCGAGCACCCCCCCCCCCTCCTCAACCATACCAGGCCACAAGCCCTCAATGCCCCCCAAAGCACCTTGTACCAAATGTTGATGAGGACAAAGGTCTCTTCCCCACAACCTTGGCCTGGTGGGGATGCGGGATGGGGGGATTAACTTATCAGAATCTGGAAGCCCCCTTTAACAAGGGGACCCCTAGATCACCCCCCATATGAATGAGTATGGGGTACATAACACACCTACTCATTCACCAAAAAAGTGTTAAAAGTAAAAAAAAAAAAAACACATTGAAAGTTTTTTGACAAGACCTTTATTAACCCCCCCCCCCCCAAACAAAAATATCTCCCGAAGTAGATCCAACCTCAATCACAATGAACGTCGACCCGCACAAAAAAAACACACCGCCCACCGAACACGACCATCCCATGTCCCGTCACTCGCTGAATGGCAGGCAAACATGGGGGTGGGGTCACCCGGTGACATTACTGGTTGAATCCGCCCTATGTGTACCTCTCATTCGGCGAGTGTCCCGTCGAGAGGAAAGACACTCGCCGAATGACAGGTAAGACTGGGGGGTGCGATTTTTTGCCAAAATAGCATTTGTGAAGTTAGGTACCGATGTTGGAGGAGAAGACCTGGCTCACCATCGGTGTTCCAATTCATCTAAAAGGTGTTCAGTAGGGGTTGAGGTCAGGGCTCTGTACAGGAACTTAAGCTCCTCCACACCAGATTGGTCACACCATGTCTTTATGGCTGGCTTTGTACTTTGTACACAGGGGCACAGTCTGGGACACAAAAGAGTCTTCACCAAACTGGTAATTCAAGAGTAGAAGGGCAATGGTACCAGTCATTGGAAACACTTGAGCTCCATCATTTGGAGGTGGCTCCATTATACTGGTCATATAGCATAACTGACCTTGTCACTGCTAAAGTACCGAGTTGTCCAGACAGCTTAATCTTGGCTTTATGGTACTGAGTCACCGGCTAAATTTGGTAGTGCACATTGCCAGGGTCTGGGAATGGGGCATTAATATTATGGAGGCATTAATTAGAACGGCGCTTATCATTTAAAATGTACTTTAGCCTCTGGCCTAACTTTAGAAAATACGTAACAATGACAAAGCAACCCACTGACCAACGTACAGCCTACTTACCCGTGGCTTCTACAATTCCTTCCAAAATGACGATGATCTCAAACTGCTCTCGCATAAGTTCCTGTGGTCCCATCTCATAAAAAGGGCTGTTTTCGTCAATCACGTGACAGATGACTTGCGGCTCCACCAGGAATAACCGATCTTCTCCCGTCTCATAGCCAAGGTTTATTTCTGACTGTTCCAGGGGAAGGAATTCCCCTTCATATGTCTGTCGTGACTTAATGAGCTTCGCCCTGATTTTGGCGTCCACCATGTGGCTATCTCGTAAGTCACCGATACGGAACATCAAGCAGAGACGCTCATCCCGCGGGCACACCACACAGTTCTGGCTGAAGATCAGTGTCTGGGCTCTCTTCTTGGGGCGGGAAATTTTGACAAACATGCAGCCTACCATGAGAGCGTCAATCATGGAGCCCACAATGGACTGGGCCATGACCAGGTAGACCCCTTCATGGCAGTTGGCCGTCACCATACGGTAACCGTATCCGATGGTACGCTGGGTCTCCACAGAGAAAAGCAAGGCTGATATAAAGTTGTTGACGTTCTGAAAGCACGGGTTCCAGTCATCATTTTCAAAGTGGAGCAAATCATTGCGCCAAAAGGCATCTAGGTAGTAAATGGTGGCAAAGATCAGCCACGTCACAATGTAGCACATCATGAACACAAAGAGGAACCAGCGGTACTTGAGATCAACCATGGTAGTGAAAATGTCCGACAGGAAGCGTCCCTTCTCTTCAATGCGTCCCAAGTTGACTTGACATTTGCCGTCCTTTGCCACGTACCTTTGACGCTCTTTCCGCGTGGAGGCCTTGCCTTGATGAAGCCGGGCCTCCATTAGTTTGCATCGTTGGTTTGGAGTCTTATCAGGCCCTGTTGCTGGGGCAGAAAAGACCCCGCGGGGTGGCATATTGATGTAGCGGGGTCCACGAGTAATGTCAGGGGCGCTTATGGCATGGCGGGGGTACGAGCGCCCATTGTAAAGTCCGCCATCTTTTAGGGAAGAGCGGCGGTACTTTGGGAGGTCGGAGGAGATGCAGACACTTTGGCGAGGTCGGGCTGGGTAGGGGTAGTTGATGTCTGTGGTGCTCATATGACGTTTGTAGACACTGCGAGGCATGATGTCGGGAAGTGGAAGAAGGGGGTGAGTAGGTGGCAGCATCGGATGAGGAGCCGGTTTAGTTTCCGCTGGATATGTTGGGACCACCATGCATTCTGGCTGTGGAAGCAGAAAGGCAGATGAGCTTGTTTTTTATGTTTTTTTGAGGATCACAAGAAAGGAAAATCGAGGGAAAACCTCAAATTAAAAACTCAAATCTTGTATAATCTCGTATAATAAATTATTCTACTCTGGATCTACATAAACCTGGTAAGTCTACTGAGGGAACTGAGGTGCCAATCAATTTGCTCATCTCTACTTTCTCTACAAGTTTAAGATGATCAACTCTTATTGCTTACTTTCTGTGGAAAGCTATGATAGCGGCTGGTGTCCGTAGGGGGCCGCGGAAGATATGCCAGGACTTGGCGAGGCTTGATAGGCTGGGCCATGCCGGAACACCTGCCGTTCGGTTCATGGCCCCCACCTTTATCCGTTTCAGAGCCCTCGGACTGCGGGGCCACACCAGGCATGTTGATGCTGACAGCCGACTTGACAAGCGGTGGGGTGTGAACGCCACCCTGGTATTCGGTCCGTGTCATCAGGTCTGTGAATACAAAATTCATATATAGGCTAAAAATCTAGACATGGGTCAATTTCTTAGAGCAGCTAAGCCTGGATCCACCCACAGCTGGACTGGACAGTGAAAGGAGATAAGCTCATATCTCTTTCACTCTGCTCTCTCTTCCTATCAGCACGTGAACTATTTATCTGCCACTAGATGTCCTCGGTCTGGTGGCCAGTATAATTCAACCCACTTATTATGAGTCCAGGTCATCCTGGACCTGCCCCCATCATTAGATGATTTCATCACTGTGCTGCTTCTCCTTTCACTGTCCAGTCTTCCTGTGAGCCCAGGTCATCCTGGACCCACCCCCAGGCCCCCTGAACAAACCCCCAGGTCCATTATAATTCAACCTACTTTCTGTGAGCCCAAGTCATCCCACACCCACCCCCAGGCCTGTGACTGGACAATGAACGGAAAAGCAGCACAGTTATGAGCTCATCACTTTTTCACTCTGCTCTCACTTCCTATCAGCAAGTTTCTCATCAGCACCTGAACTGTTTATCTGCCACTAGATGTCCTCAGTCTCATGGCCAGTATAATTCAACCCACTTCTTATGAGTCCAGGTCATCCTGCAGCTGCCCCCAACCTTAGATGACTTCATCAGTGTGCTGCTCTTCTCCTTTCACTGTCCAGTCTAAGGTTGGGGGCAGCCACCCCCCCCCCCCAGACCCCTAGACCCACCCCCCAAAAAAAAATGCATGTCATGCTTATTTCTATTACAAGGGATATTTACATTCCTTGTAATAGGAATAAAAGTGATGATCTTATTTTAAAAGGACAGTGCAAAAATAAAAAGTAAAATAAAAAAAAAAAAAAATTTTAAGCGCCCCGTCCCTCCAAGCTCGCGCTCAGAAGTGAACGTATATGTAAGTCATGCCCACATATGTAAACGGTGTTCAAACCACACATGTGGGGTACCGCCATGATGGTTAGAGTGAGATTCTAGCACTGGACCTCCTCTGTGACTCTACACAGGTAACCTGTAAACATTTTTAAAGCGTCGCCTATGGAGATTTCTAAGTACCGTAGTTTGTCGCGATTCCACGAGCAAGCGCAATTTCGAAGCGTGACAGGTTAGGTATCTATTTACTCGGCGTAACATCATCGTTCACATTATGCAAAAAAACAAATTGGGCTAACTTCACGTTTTTTTTTTTTGTTTTTTTTTAATTCATGAAAGTGTATTTTTTCCAAAAAAAATGCGTTTGGAACAACCCTGCACAATTACAGTGTGACATAAAATATTGCAACGGCCGCCATTTTATTCCCTAGGGTCTCTGCTAAAAAATATATATATATATTTGATGTTTGGTGGTTCTAATAAATTTTCTAGAAAAAAAAGAAAAAATACTAATTTAAACTTGTAAACAACAAATCTCAGAAAAAGGCCTGGTCCCTAATGGCCATCCTAACTCCGAGCTTCATTTCCCTTTAGCCTCCTCCCGCCCGCGCTATAACGGCTACAGCGCGGGCCTTAATTGCCAGGAGGCCGTCATATGACGTCCTCCCGCGCATGAGCTGACTGCGCGCCCCCTCTGGGGCGCACGAGGCGCGCTCTGTGATCACCGAGTCTATGAGACTCGGCCGATGCCGGCTCCTTACCACATGATCAGCTGTCAGCCAATGAAGAAGATCGGTAATCGGTTTTCTCTCACGCTGACAGCATTTGGGGGAAAAAAAAAAAAGCTGATCACCGGCTTCTGTCAGAGGGACATCGGTGCCTCATCAGTACCACCTATCAATGCCCAGTGCCACCTACCAGTTCTCCCAGTGCCATATATCAATGCCCACCAGTACTGCCAATCAATGCCTATCAGTGCCTCATCATCAGTGTCACCTACCAGTGCCCATCAGTGCCACCCATCAGTACCCATCAGTGCCACCCATCAGTGCCATCTCTCAGTGCCACCTATCAGTGCCCATCAGTGCAGCCTCATCAGTACCCATCAGTGTCATCTCTCAGTACCACCTCTTAGTTCCCTTTAGTGCCACCCTTCAGTTCCCATCAATTCAGCCTCATCAGCGCACATCAATGAAGGAGAAAAATTACCCGTTTTCAAAACTTTATAACAAAACTATGAAAACTTTCAGTATTTTATAGTTTTTTAGCAAAAATTTAAAAACCCAGCAGTAATTAAATACCACCAAAAAACGCTCTATTTGTGTGAAAAAAATAATAAAAATTTAATTTGGGTACAGTGTTGCTTGACCGCGCAATTGTCATTCAAAGTGCGTCAGTGCTGAAAGCTGAAAATTGGTCTGGGCAGGAAAGGTGGGTGAAAGTGCCCCGGTAAGCAAGCGGTTAAAAAGTCCTTTTCAGCCAGCCTGGCATAAACTATTTAAACTGAAATTAAGCCCGGCGCTCGGCTTTACCAAGTTGGTTTAGCTTGGGGGGGGGGGGGGGGGTGGTGCGAACGCCAGTAGCAGCAAAATGAGTAAAAAAAAATACTTTTAAAGCAACCTATAAATCTTATACATTTATTATCAGAGAGAATGTTCGCAGCCCTGAATTGAACACGACAGTCAAAGGTTTGTTCGATGACGTTTTGACGAGGGGGCGACTTTATATTTATTTTTTCCCATCGATCTGCTCTGTATTTTCGGGGTGTATAATCTGATGTTGCAATAAAAACATGAGAATAGATTATTAAATATACATTTACGCTTAGACTTACTCCATTCTGTTTACTGTGTAAATGTTCTACTAAGTGTACTTTACACATTTGTATTTACAGTCCTTCTTTTGTTGTTTTTTTTTTGTGTTTCAATGTTACAAAATCAAAATAAACACCTTTAAAAAAAAAAATAAAATTTACGCTTAAATCTTCTTTCTAGATGAACATGTAAGATGATCGAGGTGTCTATAAGTGACTGCCGGGGACACTCTCCTGCGATTCCTAATAATTGTCGTTTATGTTTTTTTTATATTATTCATTTTCAGATCTGTGTACTCCGCTGTGCCTATGCATGCGCTACTAAACTGTGCGTCTTGTAATAGGGGGAGGTGGGGGGATCCACATTACCTGAGTGTGTCCTCGGTGGCTCCTCGCTCCGGTCTGCCCCAGATCTCCGTGTCAAATCCTCATTTTCCTAATGCTGATTAAGAGCAGCTATAATAAGCCTGCTTGTGGGGCGTGTGATCCGAGCTACGACACCCGCGGCTTTGGCCACCTCCAGTCTTCATGTGAGCGGATTCAGAGATTTTTTTTTTTTTCTGCATTTTCCGATATAGGCGCAGCCGACGAATCGTCACCTTGCCCAGCCAGCAAAGCAGTTGTAATTAAAACCGCCATTTAAAAAAAGTGGAGGTTTCTGTGACCCATTTAAGCGGTCATTTCAGTGACTTTTAATATATTAAACTAAAAAAAAAAAAACAACCCCAACCCCAACCCCCCCCCCCAAAAAAAACCCTCCAAACCCCCCCAAAAAAAAAAACCCAAACCCCCCCCCCCAAAAAAACCTCCAAACCCCCCCCCTTTCATCATGTTTATAATTGTATAACAATATATTTTCATAAATTATAAAGATATTAAAGATACTTTGTTGCTACTAAGAGATTTAAAGCGATACTAAACCCACAACAGTAAAATCAGTGTGTATATGTAGTAAAGGTAAAGCTTGCTTGTTATACTCACTGTGGAACCTAAGGGGTTAATCCTCTGCATTGTGTATAAAGGCTGTTTGATTTAGTCTTCTCTGATCCTCCCCCCTTCTTCCATTGTCCCCAATCCATCTCCTGATAGTACAGAGCCTTGGGGGCATTTTGCACATGCTCAGTTTGGTGTGTATTGCTAGAGATTTTTTTTTTTTTTTTAATATTTGTATCTTCTTCTTGGGGAAGGGTGCATGTAATCAGCACAGGGCCAATCAGCACTGTCCAGGAAGAGGGTCAGGGATGTCGTGCAGCCTCACAGGACGGTCAAAGGAGAATAAAAACTCCTCCTACAAGCTTTAACCAGACACTGATAAAAGTCACAAGACTGCTACATGTACTGCCGATGAGAAAAGGTATTTACAGTGCCTTGAAAAAGTATTCACACCCCTGGAAATTTTCCACATTTTGTCATGTTACAACCAAAAACGTAAATGTATTTTATTGGGATTTTATGTGATAGACCAGGGATCTGCAATTAGCGGACCTCCAGCTGTTGCAAAACTACAAGTCCCATCATGCCTCTGGGTGTCATGCTTGTGGCTGTCAGAGTCTTGCTATGCCTCATGGGATTTGTAGTTCTGCAACAGCTGGAGGATCCGCTAATTGCATATCCCTGTGATAGACCAACACAAAGTGGCCCATAATTGTGAAGTGGAAGGAAAATAATAAATGATACAAATAAATATGTGAAAAGTGTGACATACATTTGCATTCAGCCCCCTTTACTCTGATACCCCCAACTAAAATCTAGTGGAACCTGTGATAGACTCACCCGGGACAGAGGCTTTTGAAGGGGACTGAATGCTAGCCTCTTGCCTACCGACTATGGGCCCATTCGGTCCCCTCCAAAAGCCTCTGTCCTGGGTAAGTCACCTAATTGGTAAATAAATGTGTAATTGCATCTCAGTATAAATACAGCTCTTCTGTGAAGCCCTCAGAGGTTTGTTAGAAAACCTTAGTGAACAAACAGCATCATGAAGGCCAAGGAACACACCAGACAGGTCAGGGATGAAGTTGTGGAGAAGTATAAAGCAGGGTTAGGTTATAAAAACATATCCAAGCTTTGAACATCTCACGGAGCTCTGTTCAATCCATCATCGGAAAATGGAAAGAGTATGGCACAACTGCAATCCTACCAATACATGGCCGTCCACCTAAATGGACCAGCCGGGCAAGGAGAGCATTCATCAGAGAAGAGCCAAGAGCTCCATGGTAACTCTGGAGGAGCTGCAGAGATCCACAGCTCAGGTGGGAGAATCTGTCCACAGGACAACTATTAGTCGTGTTCTCCACAAATCTGCCCTTTATGGAAGAGTGACAAGAAGAAAGACATTGGTGAAAGAAAGTCATAAGAAGTCCTGTTTGTAGTTTGTGAGAAGCCATGTGGAGGACACAGCAAACATGTGGAAGAAGGTGATCTGGTCACATGAGACCAAAAATGAACTTTTTGGCCTAAAAGCAAAACGCTATGTGTGGGGAAACTAACACTGCACATCACCCTGAACACACCATACCCACCGTGAAACATGGTGGTGGGAATGCTTTTCTTCTGCAGGGACAGGGAAGCTGGTCAGAGTTGATGGGAAGATGGATGGAGACAAATACAGGACAATCTTAGTCTGCAAAAGACTTGAGACTGGGGCGGAGGTTCACCTTCCAGCAGGACAACGACCCGAAACATCCAGCCAGAGCTACAATGGAATGGTTTAGATCAAAGCATATTCATGTGTTAGAATGGCCCAGTCACAGTCCAGACCTAAATCACATTGAGAATCTGTGACAAGACTTGAAAATTGCTGTTCACAGACGCTCTCCATCCAATCTGACAGAGTTTGAGATATTTTACAAAGAAGAAGAATGGGCAGAAATGTCCCTCTCTAGATGTGCAAAGCTGGTAGAGACATCCCCAAAAAGACTTGCAGCTGTAACTGCAGAGAAAGGAGATTCTACAAAGTATTGACTTCAGGGGGGCGCCATACAAATGTCCCCCCACACTTTTCACAGGTTTATTTGTAAAAAAAAAAAATTGAAAACCATTTATCATTTTCCTTCCACTTCACAATTATGTGCCACTTTGTGTTGGTCTATCACATAAAATACCAATAAAATGCATTTACATTTTTGGTTGTAACAAGACAAAATGTGGAAAATTTCAAGGGGTATGAATACTTTTTCAAGGCACTGTAGCAGTTTAAATTTACTAAAATAATTGCATTTCCATGTTCTGTAGGAGACCAGATAAAGTGACGGCAGGTTCTGGGTTGAGTAACACTTTATTGAGGTTCATCTACACTTGTGGCAGCCCTTACAGCCCCGGCCCCCCCCCTCTAAAAAAAAAAACTATTTGCAGAGAGTTGCTTTTTAACCACTTCACTACCGGGCACTTTCACCCCCTTCCTGCCCAGGCAAACTTTCAGCGCTGTCACATTTTGAATGACAATTGCACAGTCATGCAACACTGTACACACAAAGTTTTTATCATATTTTTTTTTTTTTTTTAAACAGATAGAGCTTTCTTTTGCGTCCGCCTTCCAGCCATGTTGTCTATGGCCAGATGACCTTGCCCAAGGCTGGCGTTTATATTCGATAAAGGTTTGCGGGTACACGATCATTTTTTGGATTTGATAAGATTTTCTGATCTGAGGAGTGCTGCATTGTTAGAACACCATTAGAAGTACATCTGCCTGAAAGCTGGAGCGTTTGATTTATTTATTTTTTCAGTGGAACAATCAATTCTACCTAAGCCAGATTTTAAGAATCAAAAAGGACCAAGAAAGCTTCAGCCCCACTCTCTTCCCGATCTAACGATACAGCAGCATCTGTGGGACAGGGGAGTGAATCCAAAAGTGGAACAGTGCTAGAAAAGGTGGCCTTTAAATATCTGCAGATCAGCCAAACAAGAGGGACCCCAACTCCAGAATTGGTTTCCAAGGGGATCAGCACAGGTAAGACTAGACTACAACCCATAGTACCACGTACAGCTGGAACCAGACACAGGAAATACTCTCTTCCATCTTGATGGAGAAGACAGCAATACCTAGACGGCGTTCAGTAGTTCCTGAACCAAAAGACCTTAGTAGAAGGATCCCCCGATGCAGAAGAACTACCTATATATATTGTGTATGGGGGTGCAGTAATATGCCAAGGAGATGGACCCCTAGGTTGCTGGTGATCAAAGTCCTTTGCGGACAACCAATGTGGAAGTTGAGTGATCAGGCCATGAGCTACTTGATCCTTAAAAGTCAGAAACACAGGTCTACTTAGGAACTAAAAAAGCAGACACAAGCACCTCCCTTTTTCCCATATCTACTTCAGCCCCTTAGAAGGCCCTTCAACATCTAACTTTCCTGCAAAAGAGAAGGGATGAGCAACTCCCTGTCTGATGACAGGTCTGGGGGGGGATAAAGATGCTGTGGACTTTCCAAATCTGATACCCAACAGACGGCTATTACAGGCACACAGCACCTCAAGAAGTTGCCCCCCGGGTCTACAGTGGCTTTTGTACAGGTCACTTGAGTGTTTCACAATAGAGATGTCAAGACATGGCACTAGCATAGACATAAGAGCCCACAATCTACCAAGCAGGTTGACAGGGGCTACAATAAAAGGATTCAGACCGTTGTTAGGGGGAGAACATCCAAAGTTGGGGGAGAACATCCAAAGTTGGCTCCAGGAGACCAGGCAGGTCTGGTTGTTCCTCCAGGGAAGGAGGGGATGAGGGAGGGGTACCAGGTACGACAGATGGCTTAACATACCTCAAGGGTTTTCTAAGAGGAAGAAGGTGGTGGTCGGGAAGGGACACAACTACAGAGGTCAAACTGACACTAAAAATGGAGCCGGAGCCTCTAGGTTGAAGATACCCCTAGGGGACAGGGAAAGGTCCATTAATCTGTGTGCTGACATGGAAGAAAAGGGTAAGTAGTTGGAGAGTCCTAGGGGTAAAGCGTTATCCTAAGAACCCAAAAGGGACACACTGCATCGGAATTAAACTATAGTCCCCTCACTGAAAAAGTGGAGGTGAACCTTCGTGCTAAAAGGCTTTTCCAAGGGTTTAGCAGGATTCTTGCTTCCAGCCCCTATGGACTACCAGAGAATCAGGCTACGAGGGTGTGGATGAGTCTACTCTATAAGTAGATGGATTAGAATGGGCCCCCACCCTTTATTTGTATGCTCTGGGCTCCTCTCCAACATCCCCAATGTTGGGGATTACATGAAAAGGTAGGTCTGAATGGACAGCATCCCTCAACGACCAAGTCAAGCTCTCCGAGTATCTGTATGCACAACAGACCCATACCAGACACAAAATCTGAAGTTTAAAACAAGCAATTACAATTGAAGCATAGAATTCCAGACGTCTGCTCTACATGTTCTAGCAGGAAGGAGGGGGGGGGGGGTCTAACTCAGCGGTGGACATCACTTTTTACCAGTTTAACCCATTCTGCCATGACATATTAATATCACAGCCACTATAGGATGAAGTTTCCTTAAGGAGAGAAGAAGGCGAAATGCAAATTATGGATACACAATATATAAGGAGGGAAGCTTACATCTCGGTGTTCAGCAGCGCTCCAGAAAACTGGCCGATCTACGGTGGGCAAAGACCTCTGTTTAATGAATTCCCACTCAAAGGGAAACAGTTCCAACACACTTAGGCGTTTGTTCCAGACTCTTCTGGGTGCTTCTCGTCTGCATAGGAGGAAAACCTCAGATGACCCAAAGGCTGGAGACAGCAGGCTGATCATCCAGATGCAGAGTAGTTTGTGCTTTATCAACAAAGGCCAAATGGTCTCTCTTGTATGTTTGGGGTAATGGGAGAAGACCACAATTCCTCAAAAAACAATCTCTGTGGGGACCCCGTATGAGAGAGGGAATCTGCAAAGAAAGGCGTGGGAGTGCACATAGAGCCTCTACAGTCAGCATTTGCAAGGACTGGGTGAATTTGGCCACAGTCTTGTGCAACTGCAAGGGGTATCAAGTTTGAGTGGAAGACCGAGCTGGACTGGTGCCGCTTAAGGTTGCCTAGCGGCAGGTTACTGTGTGGTAGGTATAGAAAGAATTGCTTCCAATGGGTTGTATCGCAATTGTAGGTGGCAAGTGAAAGACTCCGTTGGGGTCTAGGGCTGATACCTTTTTGATAACGACACTGGAGGTACCGCAGTGAACACTTGGGTGATTGTAGAGGAGTGCTCGATATCCAAAAAGAAAAAAAGGTCCCACTTTGTGAATTGCGACCTTAGCTACCGATGAGGCATCAGCTGTCAGCGGGTTATCCCGGGGGGGTGTTGAGGTTTGGGGGGGGTTAGGTGTTCCTAGTACAGTGATGGCAAAACTTGGTACCCCAGATGTTTTGGAACTACATCGCCCATGATGCTCATGCACTCTGCAGTGTGGTGGAGCATCATGGGAAACGTAGTTCCAAAACATCTGGGGTACCAAGTTTCGCCATCACTGTCTTAGTATATACCAGGCCCTTGAGGTCTGGTATAGATTTTACCACTTGGCGCTCACTGTATAGTAAAATGACAGAGGCGGGGCGGCACTCTCGTTCTGGGACGACGTCATACGATGGTGCCCCAGAACCAGCACGGCGATTACGGCCTTGCCGTGTTCCTAGGACACAGCGTGACCCCGATCTTGGTAGAGAGCAGATGACGCGGCTCTTATCCCATGTGATCGGCTGTGTCCAATCACAGCCGGTCACATGTAAACAAGTGCCTTTTATCGGCTCTCCTCTCCTCACGCTGACAGAGTGCGAGGAGAGGAGAGCCGATCAGCGGCATCTCCTCCCAGGGGAGATCTGTACAGGTAATCGGGGCACTGATCCCAGTACAGTCCCCCAGCAGTGCCCATTAGTGACACCAATCAGTGCCCATTAGTGATGCCAGTCAGTGCCGCCCATCAGTGCCACCTATAGTGCTGCCTCATCAGTGGAGAAAAATGATTTCCAAAATTCACTGGACAAAAGCTTTTTTTTTTTTTTTTTTTTGGTCTTTAATCACAGCAGTGATTAAATACCACCAAAAGAAAGCTCCATTTGTGCGAAAAAAAGAAAAAAAAAAAAAAAAAAATGATAGAACTGTCATATTGGTACAGTGTTACATGACCGCAATTATTGAAAATGTGGCCCAGGGTGAAAGTACACTGTAGGCAAGCGGCTAAGGGGAAACGCCACACGAAAATTAAAAACCAGTGTGGGGTCCCCCCAAAATTCATACCAGACCCTTATCCGAGCATGCAGCCCATCAGGCTAGGAAAGAGGGGGAGGGGGCAACTTTGGAGTCTCGCAAGTGTGAATGAAGCCTCAACGTTGATTGGTTACTTGGATCCTTGGTTTGACTTTACCCTGGCCCTGGATGCAAGCCAGTACCCTTCTCCTCGGAAGCCTGTGGTTGAAAAGCACAGCACCTACACATGACAAAATGTTTGTTTTATTTAAAATTCTAAACAGAAGGTGAAACAATGAAACATTTTTTTCCCCCCCCAGCAAGTCCTTAAATAAAAAAAGTGCATAGAAAACAATGTTCTTACAAATTCTTTGTACATTTATTTACACTCTCTCCTCAAGATGCTTGTCTCTTTAACAGACGCGATTTTTCAAAACTTCAATTGCTCTCACCACTCGCTGCATTGCAAAAAAAAAAAAAATAATAATAAAAATAATAATAATAGATGACAAAAAAACAAAAAAGATGGAGTCTGTCTGGTCAAGCTCCACATTTCAAGAAGCTCCATGTATTCAAGGTGGGTTATTGGTTTTAATAAAAATGGTACAAAGCTGACGGAAGCAGGGGAGTATTTCTTTTTTTTTTTTGTACCCCTTTGCAGGGCTGAGCAGGTGGTTAGCAGCAAAAGGATTAAAAATGATTGTCACCCCCAAAACAGTACGTTTCCGTTTTGCTCCCCGATTTTGGATACGCTCTCTGAATGGGAGTGAATATAGACGGCAGGAGATCAATGGAGTTAAAACAGCAGGGGGTGCCCATTGCTTGTTGCGTATTTCTGAGCGCCGCTCCTCGTTTTCCACAGCAGTTGCGAGAAAAACACGTGAGCTTACGGGGCGAGCGCTAGCAGCAAGGGAAAGGGGGGGGGGGGTGGGGGGGTGTCCAGAGAGGAGACAATTCTTGAAGACCCTGAGAGGAAGGAGAGGTCTGCCCTGTACTCTAATGACGGACCAGCCAGGACAGAGGGTAAAGTGCGACTTCTTGTAATGTTGACCCCTCTCTGCCGAGCAGCGCCATCACCCGAAATCTTGCGTCCGCCGTGGAAGTGCCAGCACCTCCAGACCAGCACTTGCGGCCGTGGATTTTTTTATTTGTCTTTTTGTAATTTTTATTTTTTTTTTAATTTTTTGTTCAATATTTTTTTATTATTTTAAATTTTTTATTTTTTTTTTGATGTGCCTCGCTCAGTTCAGGAAACGGCGGCACTTTTTGGCACCACAGTTACAGTGCAGCTTGCTGCTGGCGTCCTCGATGGGGAACTTGTAGTCGTACGTCAGTTCCTCGCCGCGGTAAATGCTGCGAAGGGCAAAGATGACTATATGCTTCTGGCCTTCCACGTGGATGACCCGGGAGTAGCAGTTGGGCTCGCAGGAGTGATTGATGAAACGCGCCGCGTTGCCGTGCATGGTGGCGTCCACCACGTCGAAATCGTCAATGCGGAACATGTAACATCCGATTCCCTAGAATGGAGACAAAATTAGGATCAGTGGCAGTTCTGGAGATAACAAACCCACAAAATTAGGATCAGTGGCAGTTCTGGAGATAACAAACCCACAAAATTAGGATCAGTGGCAGTTCTGGAGATAACGAACCCACAAAATTAGGATCAGTGGCAGTTCTGGAGATACCCATTTTTTTTTTTTTTTTTACACCTTCAAGGCCTTGTTTACATTGGGCAGAATAAAGCTTATACCCGTGTTTACCCACAAAGGGATGCACAGGTGTACGGCGTGGGTGTGAGGCCTTGAATGGACACTATGAGCTTGGGGACACACAGCCTCATGAATGTTAAAGTAATTGTAAAGACCGAAGGTGCATTCTATGAATGAAGGTAAAGAAAACCTTGTGTGCTGCTCCCACCACACCCCCCACAATACTTACCTAAGCCCCCTCTCAATCCAGCAATGTGCACGTCCCAGGACCCCCTCTCCTCATTGGCTCCCATTGCGGTCAGCCAGAGAGCCAATAGTGAATCAGCAGGGTCGTGTCTTGTCTTATGAATGCATAGAGTGAGGTTCGGGAGCAAGTGCCCCTACAAAAAGCAGCTTGCTATTGGGGGCACTGGTCAGTGGGGGTGAACCCAGAAGCACCGGCAGGGGGACCTGATAAAAGGAGGACCGGGGCTGCTCTCTGTGCAAAACCATTACACAGAGCAGGCAAGTATGAAAGTTTTTTTTTCTGAAAAGCAAAACCTTTAATACCACTTTAAAATTAGAATTAGAAGCAGCGGTTGTGTCCGTGCAGCCAATGCGTGCCAACTGACATCAGTGGTACTGCTGGCACAGGGATACAGACACCACCTGAGCATCCCCATGCAGGTAAAACACAGCCCTCTAAAAGCGCAATAAAGAGGCACCTTCCATTGATGTCAATGGGAAACGCACACAGGGTTCGTTTTTACGGTCACGTGGCAAAAACATAGTGGTTGTTAAGTAGTGGGCACCTGCCTCATCCCTAACAACGAGTGAACAGCTGATTGTTAAGGACCCGGCATATTCCGGCTTCCTTCTCAGTGAGTAAAGGATGCCCTTCCACTCAGCCCCCATTTCTGTGGTCACCAGGAGAGCTGAAGTTCAGTCTTCCATCCTGTGTAGGAGTCGGTCTGGCCTTTCCCTGCCCCCTCCCCTCAGATTCTGGGAGTCGATGCTCCCTGCTGTGCCGCCCGCTGTCTCTCCGCCCCCTCCCCCACTAGCATCCCTCCCTGCACAAGAGGAGCTGGAGCATCCTCACCACTGCAGGGAGCCATTATCACTGGCTGTTAAGGAAGCTGGCAGATTCTGGCTCTTTAACAAACACCCACCAGCGTCCCAACAACCAATAAATAGCTAGAAGTTAAGGAGGCGGCACCCGACAGCATCCTAAACAACCAGCTATTTGTGCATCTGTGCTGTAACCCAACGCATACTTATCTGAACGCCGTTATTGTAGATGACGGCATTATCGCCATATGTTAAAAGGATAAGTACACTTTTAAAACCAGGTGAACTTATCTTTTAATGGACCACAGGCATTCTGGAGCTTGTAGTCCCTGAATCCCTAAAGCAGGAGTCTCCAAACTTTTTTTTAACAAAGAGCCAGTTTAATAACCTTCAAGCTTTAAGGGGGCCGGACTGTGGCCATTAGGAGGTGTCCCATCACTGGCGTCAGTGGGAGCATTAGTGCCCCTATCACTGATTTCAGTGGATGGAGTTGGTGCCCCAATGTCTGGATAAAGATGAGCAAAAGGGCCATATCCGGCCCACAGGCCGCAGTTTGGAGACCTCTGGCCTAAAAGATTCAAGTGACCCAATAACAGCGGGTATCCCCTGACTTCTTCAAGAGGAGGTACTTGTCCTAAGTGTTAAATGTCTCCGTGTACAATGAAGGCTGAGAAGATGGCCACATATTGAAAGCAGCACAAGGACTTCTGGGAAATGAACGTTACCTTGCTGTCATAGAATTTCTCCCTCTTGTCAGTCAGCACAGCTCTAATGACAATTCCCGCGTACTCGATGACCATCTCGCCAGCGTCAATGTTCCTCTTACAGAACAGGCCCCTGCCGTGGATAGATGACCTGCAGAGAAGGACAAGACGGTGATAAACGAGTCAAAGAAAACTGATGCCAACCAACCTCTCCCAGCACATCACTTACCTGTACACGCCCACAGCCTCTTTGGATGTTTTCTTCAGGTGGCGGAACCTCATTGCCATGGGAAGGTCCAAGCTGGTCGCTCGCCTAAAAAAAAATAAATAAAAATAAAGCAAATTTTAACCACTTCAATCCACTTCCAAATTTTCAGCGCTGTCACATTTTGAATGACGATTGTGCCGTTATGCATCACTGTACCCAAATGACATTTTTATCATTTTTTCACAAAAAATAGAGCTTTATTTTGGTGTTATTTAATCACCACTTGGGTTTTTGTTGTTTGCCAAAATAAAAAAAATATTTGAAAAACCACATGTTCTTATTTTATGTTATAAAATTTTGCAAATAATCTTTCTTCATAAATTGAGGCCAAAATTTATTCTGCTCCATTTCTTTGGTGAAAATAACCCAAATCAGTGTATATGATTTAGTCTGTAGGAAAAATAAGAGTCCACAAACTATGGGATACTGATGTACTGACGGGCGATCTCATTTCTTGAGTCCCAAACATGTCAGGACAGGACAAATACCCCCCCAAATGACCCCTTGTTGGAAAGTAGACAGTCCAAGGTATTTAGTAAATCTTTATCTATATATAGATAAAAAAATATTAGAGATTATATAGATATCTAGATATCTATATATAGATATATATATATCTATATATAGATATATCTATATATAGATATATATATATCTATATCTTTATAGAGAGAGAGAGAGAGAGATTATATATATTATATATAAATAAAATATTCAATTTTTTAACATTTTTCTTTTACATGCTGTGACCAGAGCAATACAGTGTTACTATAGTACCACTGTACCACTCTGGAGAGTTAATTAGGATTTTTTTTTCTACACACTGATTGCTTATTAGCAGTGAATTTCACTGCTATAAACAAATATTTCTACTGAATGACAGCGAGTAGACACTGTGTATTTTTAGCAGCTACGATTGGCCACAGCTAATCACATGGTACAAGTGTGCTGTGATTGGCCATGTCTGTACCATGTGATCACTGTGACCAATCACAGCTAGCAAACACAATTTTATACAATGAATGGCATGAAAGGAAGACATTTATGGTTTACAACTGCCATGTGATCTTCTGCGATTGGTCACAGCAAATCACATGATACCGGCAAGCAGGCCAGTACACTAGTAAATCATCTGCTGTGACCACCGGGTGACAGATCGCGCTCCCCGTTCTCAGGAGGACGTCATATGGAGTCATCCCAGAAAAATAGGGTTCCCTCCCGAACTGGCCCAGGCGGGAAGCAGTTAAAGTAAGCCTATACTCAAAAACTGAAGAATTGCATTCATTCACACAGACGTGAGCTGTAGTATGCATAAATGAGGCCTTATAGGAAAATGTTAGCAGTACCCTTGAAATAAAAAAAAACAAAAACAAACTTTTTTGCTTTGAATTTTGAAAAACAGCGCACTTCCTGTGCTAAGGCCCGCCTGTTCTGGACTCTCATTGCTGTATAACTGCAGTGCGAGATCATCAAAGGCCTCCGACTACTGGCTCCATCAAATTTGGAATGAAATTTGACAATGTCACTATAGGGCTGCCCACTGTTCTTCCTTGCCGGAGAGGGAGATGTACCCAACAACCTGCAGTGCAAGCATCTCCTGCTTCATCCATTCTGTGGATCTGTGCTCCCCCCTCCACCTCACCTGCTGCTTGATTATCCCCCCACCAGTCAGCAGGGGGCATGACTGACATGAGGAAGCAAAGCTCTCCGTCTCTACCAAGATAATCATCTCAACACACAAAGATCTAGCGCCGGACAAGGTATAGGCAAGTCAGTAATGGGTACACAGACCGGAGCCTATAGGCATGGTCACAAGTCATATGCCCTCTGCTTGCCTTCCACCAGTACAGGTCCTCTTTAATATCGGTGTACACCTTCTCACATATCGGTGAATAATAGGCCGAAATACAAGTTATGTTACCTGGTGGACTTGAGCTGCACTTCCTCTTCCTCCTCCTCATACGCACACAACTCCGGCAGCGTGCGGTGCTGAGAGGCCAGGAAATTGAACATGTCAAATGTACTCTTCCTACAAAAAAAAAAAAAAAAAAAAAAAAAGACGACATGGCCGGTGAGAGAAGCTGCAACACCCAAACGGCCCACTAGGCGGACACCTCACAGGACAGAATGCTACACCCACCTGACGTAGAACTCGCTGCGAGCGCAGCCTGTCGCGTTCACCAATAACTCTTCCTCATCCACCTCCTGGTGGTGGAAATGGAATTTGTAACCCCGGCAGCGCTCAGCGCCAGTCAGCTGTTCCAGCAGGAAAAGTACGGCGTCGTGCTGAACCCCCAACATCCGCGCTCCACTCAGACCGGCTGCAGGAGGTAAAAAAAAAAAAAAAAAGAAGAATACTAGCGTTAAATCGCACAGAATTATACTAAGCAGATTCCTTAAAGGAATACTCCATTCTGCTGTAGAATTATCCGTACAGTTATCTGTTGAAATACTTTCCCCTCAGATTTTTCACATTTCCCCACACCCCCCACACCCCCAGCTTCCCACAAGCACCCGCCGACAAGCGTATTTTTTTACTAAAAATTTGGCGTTTCCTAAACCTTTGCAGTAATATCGTGTGACTTACAGCCACTGACACGAATACAGTGATCAGTGCTAATAATATGCACTGTCACTGTACTAATGACAATGATTGGGAAGGGTTTAAAGCACAAATAAAGGCAAAACTTTTTTGTTTTTGATGGAGTGGAGAGGGATTTTGCACCCTTGTCAGTTTTTTTTTTTTTTGCTGTCTGTGCCCCCACTAAGGAGATTCACCATCTCAATTTGTTCTGTTTACCATTGAAAGTAAAAGAGAAAATGCCACATTTTGGGTTGTCCCCAGAAACGTAATAGAGGGGAAATCTTCCAATGGGGACACTAGTCCTGGTGACCTGGGGGTCCCCAAGGAACTTCCTTAATTTGCAGGGATTTCCTCCCACTTCCTGTTGGGCTATGGGACAGGAAGTGAAGGGAGTCGCGCCCAATATGAAAACGGTGTTCAAACCACACATGTGAGGTATCGCCACGATCGGTAGAGCGAGAGCAATAATTCTAGACCTCCTTTGTAACTCAAAACTGGTAACCTGTAGAAATTTTTAAACGTTGCCTTTGGAGATTTTTAAGGACCAAAGTTTGTCACCATTCCACGAGCGGGCGCAATTTTGAAGCGCGAAATGTTGGGTATCAACTTACTCGGCGTAACATCATCTTTCACAATATGAAAAAAGAAAAAATGGGCTAACTTTACGTTGTTTTTTTTTTTTAAGTCAAAAACGTTTTTTCCCCAAAAAAATTCAGCTGCACAAATACGGTGTGACAAAGTATTGCAACAACCGCCATTTTCAGTGTCAAAAAAAGGCTTGGTCCTTAAGTGGTAAAGGGACGATCAAGGGGATAAATTTGTGCCTAACCAGTGTTTTGTGTACCGTGTGCTGCTTTTGCTGGGGATCTAGTTGTGCTTAGCAGGGAATGAACAAACAACGAGATCCCTCGTCATCGAACGCAGCTCTTTGTTTACATTCACAGAGCTGCGTTCAGGGAAGCTCAGAGCCGTTCGGCCAAGTGGCCAATCATTGGCCCAGGAATTGGCATGTGGTGCGACGAATCACAGCATAGCCAGGCGTGCGGATCACACACTAGGTATGCAACCCAGAGCAGGGAGGCCGCTTTGCCGCCGTACATCCTCGCAATGCCGTCAGCAAGTAGATAAGTACAGTCCTATGGAAAGGAGCCTGTTCTTACCAGAGAAGGAGAGATGTCTAAGTCTTGCCACACTTCGAGCCTCCTGTACCTTTTCCACTACAGTCTTCCATGCACCTGTACAACAAGAGCACACTTCGATTACACTGTAACAAAGGACTAAAGGTGGTGGTTAAGAATATTTAGTTATACGGCGAGAGTATGAAGAAGCCAGCATGCCCAGTGTGGCAGGAAAGGCACTTACCTTCAGCGCTATCAGACTGCGTATAGAAGCCATCTTCACTGATGATCTCAAATCGCAGATGCGGCCTGCCTTTCTTGGGTAACAAGTTCTCCTTCTCCTCAAGAAAACGTTCTTCGAAGTCCTCGAAGCTGGGAGAGAAACCTGCGTGGAAATAAGAGGAACAAGAACCGTCATGATGCTGAAATCGCTAAGTCGGCAAGATAGAGCGCAGTTCTTATCAGTACCAGCAGAGGGCTCCGAGCATGGAGATTCTTTGGGCAAATCTAGAGAAGTGTCTTCCGTTTTCACATCCACCGTCAGATCTACAAAAATCCTGGAAGGCCAAAAAAAAAAAAAAAAAAGGTTAAAATAACAGTCCACTTTGAGGAATAAGTCCTCATGCACACGGACGTTTTTACAGCTGCTTTTTTGAGCTTTTTTTGCAGCTTAAAAAGGCCTGTCTATGTTAGTCTATGGCTTCATGCCCACCTAGGCGTTTTTGAGCTGCAAGTGGCATAGGCGTTTTTTAAGCTGTAAAAAAAACCCAGGACCAGTGGGTTCTGAGAGACGATTTTCAGCTGTAAAAACGTCATTCACCAACGTTTTTTAGCGTTTTTGATCCATTGAAAAAAAAAAAAAAAAAATTTGAAAAAAAAAAAACCGCTCAAAAACGCTAACGCAGAAAAACGCTCAAAAAACGCTAAAAAACCGCTAATGCAAAAACGCTGAAAAAAGCTGAAAAAAATCACTGCAAAGATACTGGCGTTTTCATAACGTTTTTTTAACAGCCTGTGTGCATGAGGGCTAATAATTTTTAAAAAAAAAGTAGTATATGCAAAAGATAAGCAAACGTAAATTGGTCATGAGATCAGTGTTGCTGCAATTAAGAATGCAGAGCATTACACCCACAATAAGTGAATCGTGGTGGCAATATACAGCCTCAAAGTCCACACTCACTCGCTATCCAAACTTAGCTCATCGTCATCCATGGAGTCGGGGTCCACAAACTCTTTGAACATTGATGTTTTGATCCGATTCCTTCTTGACCTAACAGAGGAAAAATGAGAAGCTGAAATCCAACAGCTAAAACTAAAAAGTCTCTTTATAGAGAAGGCAGAGGTGGACAGAGGGTAGGGCGAGAGAGCGAGAGCCAGACAGAGGGCGAGAGAGCGAGAGCCAGACAGAGGGCGAGAGAGCGAGAGCCAGACAGAGGGCGAGAGAGCGAGAGCCAGACAGAGGGCGAGAGAGCGAGAGCCAGACAGAGGGCGAGAGAGCGAGAGCCAGACAGAGGGCGAGAGAGCGAGAGCCAGACAGAGGGCGAGAGAGCGAGAGCCAGACAGAGGGCGAGAGAGCGAGAGCCAGACAGAGGGCGAGAGAGCGAGAGCCAGACAGAGGGCGAGAGAGCGAGAGCCAGACAGAGGGCGAGAGAGCGAGAGCCAGACAGAGGGCGAGAGAGCGAGAGCCAGACAGAGGGCGAGAGAGCGAGAGCCAGACAGAGGGCGAGAGAGCGAGAGCCAGACAGAGGGCGAGAGAGCGAGAGCCAGACAGAGGGCGAGAGAGCGAGAGCCAGACAGAGGGCGAGAGAGCGAGAGCCAGACAGAGGGCGAGAGAGCGAGAGCCAGACAGAGGGCGAGAGAGCGAGAGCCAGACAGAGGGCGAGAGAGCGAGAGCCAGACAGAGGGCGAGAGAGCGAGAGCCAGACAGAGGGCGAGAGAGCGAGAGCCAGACAGAGGGCGAGAGAGCGAGAGCCAGACAGAGGGCGAGAGAGCGAGAGCCAGACAGAGGGCGAGAGAGCGAGAGCCAGACAGAGGGCGAGAGAGCGAGAGCCAGACAGAGGGCGAGAGAGCGAGAGCCAGACAGAGGGCGAGAGAGCGAGAGCCAGACAGAGGGCGAGAGAGCGAGAGCCAGACAGAGGGCGAGAGAGCGAGAGCCAGACAGAGGGCGAGAGAGCGAGAGCCAGACAGAGGGCGAGAGAGCGAGAGCCAGACAGAGGGCGAGAGAGCGAGAGCCAGACAGAGGGCGAGAGAGCGAGAGCCAGACAGAGGGCGAGAGAGCGAGAGCCAGACAGAGGGCGAGAGAGCGAGAGCCAGACAGAGGGCGAGAGAGCGAGAGCCAGACAGAGGGCGAGAGAGCGAGAGCCAGACAGAGGGCGAGAGAGCGAGAGCCAGACAGAGGGCGAGAGAGCGAGAGCCAGACAGAGGGCGAGAGAGCGAGAGCCAGACAGAGGGCGAGAGAGCGAGAGCCAGACAGAGGGCGAGAGAGCGAGAGCCAGACAGAGGGCGAGAGAGCGAGAGCCAGACAGAGGGCGAGAGAGCGAGAGCCAGACAGAGGGCGAGAGAGCGAGAGCCAGACAGAGGGCGAGAGCCAGACAGAGGGCGAGAGAGCGAGAGCCAGACAGAGGGCGAGAGAGCGAGAGCCAGACAGAGGGCGAGAGAGCGAGAGCCAGACAGAGGGCGAGAGAGCGAGAGCCAGACAGAGGGCGAGAGAGCGAGAGCCAGACAGAGGGCGAGAGAGCGAGAGCCAGACAGAGGGCGAGAGAGCGAGAGCCAGACAGAGGGCGAGAGAGCGAGAACCACGACTGCATGTGACCAGAGGGCGAGAGAGCGAGGACAGAGGGCGAGAGAGCGAGAGCCAGACAGAGGGCGAGAGAGCGAGAGCCAGACAGAGGGCGAGAGAGCGAGAGCCAGACAGAGGGCGAGAGAGCGAGAGCCAGACAGAGGGCGAGAGAGCGAGAGCCAGACAGAGGGCGAGAGAGCGAGAGCCAGACAGAGGGCGAGAGAGCGAGAGCCAGACAGAGGGCGAGAGAGCGAGAGCCAGACAGAGGGCGAGAGAGCGAGAGCCAGACAGAGGGCGAGAGAGCGAGAGCCAGACAGAGGGCGAGAGAGCGAGAGCCAGACAGAGGGCGAGAGAGCGAGAGCCAGACAGAGGGCGAGAGAGCGAGAGCCAGACAGAGGGCGAGAGAGAGCGAGAGCCAGACAGAGGGCGAGAGAGCGAGAGCCAGACAGAGGGCGAGAGAGCGAGAGCCAGACAGAGGGCGAGAGAGCGAGAGCCAGACAGAGGGCGAGAGAGCGAGAGCCAGACAGAGGGCGAGAGAGCGAGAGCCAGACAGAGGGCGAGAGAGCGAGAGCCAGACAGAGGGCGAGAGAGCGAGAGCAGACAGAGGGCGAGAGAGCGAGAGCCAGACAGAGGGCGAGAGAGCGAGAGCCAGACAGAGGGCGAGAGAGCGAGAGCCAGACAGAGGGCGAGAGAGCGAGAGCCAGACAGAGGGCGAGAGAGCGAGAGCCAGACAGAGCGCGAGAGAGCGAGAGCCAGACAGAGCGCGAGAGAGCGAGAGCCAGACAGAGCGCGAGAGAGCGAGAGCCAGACAGAGCGCGAGAGAGCGAGAGCCAGACAGAGCGCGAGAGAGCGAGAGCCAGAAAGAGCGCGAGAGAGCGAGAGCCAGAAAGAGCGCGAGAGAGCGAGAGCCAGAAAGAGCGCGAGAGAGCGAGAGCCAGAAAGAGCGCGAGAGAGCGAGAGCCAGAAAGAGCGCGAGAGAGCGAGAGCCAGAAAGAGCGCGAGAGAGCGAGAGCCAGACAGAGCGCGAGAGAGCGAGAGCCAGACAGAGCGCGAGAGAGCGAGAGCCAGAAAGACCGAGAGAGAGCGAGAGCCAGAAAGACCGAGAGAGAGCGAGAGCCAGAAAGACCGAGAGAGAGCGAGAGCCAGAAAGACCGAGAGAGAGAGCGAGAGCCAGAAAGACCGAGAGACAGAAAGAGCAGAGCCGCGAGAGCCAGACAGAGCCGCGAGAGCCAGACAGAGCCGCGAGAGCCAGACAGAGCCGCGAGAGCCAGACAGAGCGCGAGAGCCAGACAGAGCGCGAGAGCCAGACAGAGCGCGAGAGCCAGACAGAGCGCGAGAGCCAGACAGAGGGCGAGAGAGCGAGAGCCAGACAGAGGGCGAGAGAGCGAGAGCCAGACAGAGGGCGAGAGAGCGAGAGCCAGACAGAGGGCGAGAGAGCGAGAGCCAGACAGAGGGCGAGAGAGCGAGAGCCAGACAGACCGAGAGAGAGCGAGAGCCAGAAAGACCGAGAGAGAGCGAGAGCCAGAAAGACCGAGAGAGAGCGAGAGCCAGAAAGACCGAGAGAGAGAGCGAGAGCCAGAAAGACCAAGAGACAGAAAGAGCGCAAGAGCCGCGAGAGCCAGACAGAGCGCGAGAGCCAGACAGAGCGCGAGAGCCAGACAGAGCGCGAGAGCCAGACAGAGCGCGAGAAAGAGTGCGAGCGCAACAGCAAGAGAGAGCGAGAAGAAAAAAAGAAAGGGCGTTGAAAGTCAGATCTATGAAGTCAGATCAGTATTTTTTGGGCCCTGTCAAAAGGCATTTGTTTCCATCAGCCCTCCTCCTACCCCAGTCCAAGTCTATGGAAATGGAAAAGCAGCAACATGGGTCGGAAGCGCCGGTCAATGAATGTCGTCAGAAGTGTCTCAGTCAAAAGTACCCAGCAACTATCCATCAACAGCGGCCCGAAAGCAGAAGTCCACTTAAAAAACTGAAATTACAGCCAGCTTATGGACAACCTACCCGTCCAATCCATACGCCACAGGCAGACCCCAACAGGATTATTCTTCAATGGCTTTCAACAGCAGCCCTGAGGGGGGTCCTTGTTCCCCCGAAACGTGTTGGCTTTATTTTCATCGTTGTTACTCCAAACAAAACGTTAGTAAACCTGTATCTAGTGGACACTGAGCGCTCCTTTACTTCCACCTTTCTCAATTACATGCGGAATCGACCGATAGGCAACACCTGAGGGCAGCAGCCCACCATCTTCTTCTTAAGTCGGGCACTAATCTCTGGAAGTAAATCCTGCCCATCCTGTTCCACCCCCCAAAAAGCAACTTTAAAAACAAACACACCCTTTGGCCCGTACCTTGTGGTGGTCACCGTCTCAGAAACACAGTTGATAGCGATGGGCTGTATGATGGCGTCCGGGTCGAGGTCTTCCAGTTTATCCAACATATCCAATTTGGGTTTCTTTCTGTGGGAGATGTTGTTGGGCACAGGACAGGGTCTCTTAGGGGCTTGCTGGATGGGTAGGTTCTTAGGGGGGCAGGGCTGTATGTGGGGTAGCTGCACTGGGGGTTGCATCTGTGGCGGCACCTGGGTCTGGACTGGGGGAGGGAGCAACGCTCAAGAGTCCTGTGTTCATGGGAACACCCTGGAATAGACAGGTTTGGGGGAGACCAGTGAGGGTGGGGGCCATCATTGTCGGCGCCCCAAAATTCAGCTGCCCAGTGCCATGTACCATGTTCAGCATTGGGAGCACACGTAGTGTAATCGCTGGGCTGCCGGAGGGAGTTGCTTGCAGGAAAACAGCGCCTATGTTCTGGGTGGGAGTAGAGGACGTAGTAGACAAAACAGGGGCAGTAGTCTGAGGAAGACAAGCGAACTGAGTTTTGGGGGTGGGTTTTTGGGCGAACCTATTAGCCCTCAAAATGGGGTGCTTGTTGACCGCATGAGAGTCGGTATTTGTCCCTTCTTGAAGCTGCCTAAACTGCCCCATATTGTCCAAGCTGTCATCTTGAACAGCAATGATCTGACCAGTGTTCTTGTTCACCAATAAAAACTTGGAGGCGGGTTTGCTCACAGGTCCATTAGGGGTTATGGGAAGGAGAGGGCGGCACACCCTTTGCACTTGAGGCGGGTCCCTGAGCGGAGGAGGTCCTTGAGAGGACTGGTAGCTTACACAATCTGTGCCATTGGACAGTGAGACAGCGGCGCTCCCATTCTGCGTGACGGGAGAGGTGGAGGCCAGCGGAGACGGCACCCTCTCCTGCTGTTGGGTGGCGTGGTCCGTGTTGGTGACATCGCCGCTTTTTAAGACAAAGTCAACAATTTCAGAAGGCAGGTGGGATGGCGTTTTGCCGCTGCTCAGAGAGCCGTTGTGGCTCGGCGGCGGGTCCTCGCTGTCCGTGCTGTCGTGAATACCGTCCAGCTGTTCTATGCGACCGGGCGGCGTGGACAAGAGAGGACTGAAAGGTTCGTTAGATACCACCGTCCGTGTCAACCCATAATACTGCTCTCCGGGCTCCTCCTCCGAACTGCTCGCCCCATCCTGTTCATCGGCCGGTACCTCTGTACCAACCAAAAGCTGAGCACCGCACTGCAAAGCTCCAGTGACCAGTTCGCTGTCCAGAGCCGACATCACCTCCATGTCAGTCAAGAGCTGCGACGGCGCCTCAGAGGAAGAATGCTTTGAGAGAGGCGACGACGTCGTGGAAGGCGGAGGGCTTGCTGAATCCCGGGAAACCCGAGCTGAAGTCTGACGGGTGACCCGAGGAGGATATGGGGGTGGTGCTGGCGCCGGCGGTCGCCGGGTTCTCCGAAGGGGTGTAACTTCAGGATCGCGGACTGTCAGGATATGATGGGATAGAGAAGAGGATGATGATGGACTCCCTGAAAAAGAAACAGAGATGAGCGAAACCAGAAAGAATCCAATGAAAAAAAAAAAAAAAAAAGAAAGGAAGATGTCATGTTTGTTCACCAAAACTCACCTGGAGAAGGAAGCGGGCGAGAAAAGCCACCAAGGGGTTTTCGGGAAGGAGAGTAGTTTGGCATTTTTATCCTGGCACCTGAGAATGAGCGGGGAGCAGCTGCAGTAGTGATGGGCTCAGGAGGCGGCCAGTGGGAGAGTGAAGGGGTTTCTGGAGTTGAAGGGGTGGAGGCAGGAACAGCTTCTGCAATTTCTGGGGGAAAAAAAAATAGGGATTATAGGGACCATGTCTCATAAGAGATTGTGCCGCTGGTTACATGCCACCAGTGCCAGAACCACCAAGATGAAGTAATACTTTCCCCCCCAACAAGAGCCGATCCATCACTAGACTAGAAGGCTGAGAAAGCAACTGTAGGAGGTAAGTTGATCTCTTAGCGATCCGATCACCAACATGGTCACTCATCTAAAATATTCCTTCAGTAGAAGATAAAATCACAAAACAACAAGAAACCCATCAGCTGGATTAAAGGGTAGGTCACCTTTGTAACATGTTACACCCATATTTAGGATGTTACAATAAAGCACCTGATCACACTCCCCGATCACCCCTCCAGAGACAGCGGGGGTTCTTCTCCCCGCACCCAGTGTCACCATTTAAAAGCAGCCATTCGAATAAATGAACTACAAGTACCATCATCCAATACAGCGGACTGTTTTGTGGTTTTTCAATGAACTACAAGGGCGCCGGTGAACACTCTCGTAGTTAATGGATTCTTCCAGCAGTGCAATAACTGCCTGCCCATACCGGAGGTACTATCAAAGACAGCTGACAGTATTAAGGAGCCTGGCAATGCACCCGCAATCTGCTGAACGGGGTGCAATGCCTTATAGGCTGCAGCATAACAAAAAAAAAAAAAAAAAATGTATATATATATATATATATATATATATATATATATATATATATATATATATATATATATATATATATATATATATTTTTACACTTTTTTTAACTTGCAAAAAGATGTGCATTTATTATTTGAGGACCAGGTTTTTTTGTCCTTTGAGGGCCAGTACACAAAGCAGAAAACACATTCTGCATGCACATTTTTGCTGTTTGTTTTTTTTTTTCTGTAATGCGTTTTTCATGTGTTTTGCTACATTCCGGGGCGGGGGGGGGGGGGGGGGGAAATGCAGCATTTTTTTTTTTTTTTTATTTCATTGTTACATTTTCTTTATAAACAAACGTAAATCCAAGAATAAAAAAACACTTATCAAACACCAACACAATTTGCCATTATTATACCCCTCTCCCCTCTGATCCAACTTTTTATTACTTAACATCTGCGGTGACTCCCATCCTCTCCCTTTAATTCTACAGATCTCCTTGTCTGCTTAAACTCTCTCCAAAGCTTTTACTTGCTCTTCCATTTCCATCCTCCACAAAACCTAAGATATTCCATGTTATAAGTCTCATCCACTTTCTTACACCAACTCCCCATCGTTGGGCTTTCTCTCTCCTGCCAACGTCGAGGTATTAGACTTTTGGCTGCGTTCATTAGATGGGGAACCAATGTTCTCAGGAATTGTTTAAGTTGGCATTCTCACCCCATGAAACAGACACCTCCGAGGTTCCTCTGGTATCTCTATATTGGTAATCACCTTAAATTAGCTGCAACAACCTCTCTCCAATAGTTTTTAATTTTTGGACACTTCCACCATATGTGGGCCATAGTTGCCACTTCACCACATCCCACCAACATAAATCGTGAGACCTCCTTTTGACATTTATGTGCCTTATCAGGTGTTGTATACACCATTGTGCTAAACATTTGTAATTCATTTCTATGGTGTTGCTCTCATATGCCATGGTATATATGTCCTCTTGAGAATTTTCTCTAAATCTTGGTATCTCTCGCTCTCCCTTACCCAATTCTTCTTCCCACTTTATTATGAATGGCGGTATTTCCTGCCCCTTCAATCCCACAAGCACTTTAGAGGGCCCCTTCTTTTTATAGATCCTAGAGATCCGCCCCTCTTTTTATAGATCCTAGAGATCCGCCCCTCTTTTTATAGATCCTAGAGATCCGCCCCTCTTTTTATAGATCCTAGAAATCCGCACCTCTTTTTATAGATCCTAGAAATCCGCACCTCTTTTTATAGCTCCTAGAGGTCCCCCTCTTTGTTCCTGCTGCCATACATTATATAGTTACATAGTTACATAGTAGGTGAGGTTGAAAAAAAAGACACAAGTCCATCAAGTCCAACCTATGTGTGTGATTATATGTCAGTATTACATTGTATATCCCTGTATGTTGCGGTCATTCAGGTGATTATCTAATAGTTTCTTGAAGCTATCAATGCTCCCCGCTGAGACCACCACCTGTGGAAGGGAATTCCACATCCTTGCCGCTCTTACAGTAAAGAACCCTCTACGTAGTTTAAGGTTAAACCTCTTTTCTTCTAATTGTAATGAGTGGCCACGAGTCTTATTAAACTCTCTTCTGCGAAAAAGTTTTATCCGTATTGTGGGGTCACCAGTACGGTATTTGTAAATTGAAATCATATGCCCTCTCAAGCGTCTCTTCTCCAGAGAGAATAAGTTCAGTGCTCGCAACCTTTCCTCATAAATAAGATCCTCCAGACCCTTTATTAGCTTTGTTGCCCTTCTTTGTACTCGCTCCATTTCCAGTACATCATTCCTGAGGACTGGTGCCCAGAACTGGACAGCATACTCCAGGTGCGGCCGGACCAGAGTCTTGTAGAGCGGGAGAATTATCGTTTTATCTCTGGAGTTGATCCCCCTTTTAATGCCAATATTCTGTTTGCTTTGTTAGCAGCAGCTTGTCATTGCATGCCATTGCTGAGCCTATCATCTACTAGGACCCCACAGGTCCCTTTCCATCCTAGATTCCCCCAGAGGTTCTCCCCAGTGTATAGCGGCTCAAACGGTCGTAGGTCCTCCTCAGATCTTACTGGTTGAGGCAGCGATGTAAATGCAGCATGTTCTAATTTTTGGATTGCACTGCAACTCACTGCACTTGTGTGAACTATGCTATTGGAACCCACATAAACCTACTGTCCATATGCTTTTGATTCAGATATAAAAAAACAAAAAAACATAAACAAACACGCACTGGACTGCGTCTGATGTGAACTGACCCGGATGGGAGTGGCAGGCTCTGGTGGGGGTCACCCAGACATGTGAATGGCTCTATTTAGAGGGAACCTAGAGAAAGTTAGTCTGCTATTGCTGAGGCTCTGATGAAGAGGGTACTCCCCTCGTAACGCGTAAGCCATTTGCGATACCATCTGGTTCCTCCTAATACCCGGTCCAGGTTGCAGGTGTCTAGAAGACACAGTTCCAAATTCTTGGAGCAACGTTACGCCTTCCTTTTAACGTTTGTCAGTATGACTCTTGTTTTTACTTAAATAAAATGCATCTTTGGTAATGTGCAAGGTCGGTGCTCCCTCCCTGTTTTTCTATATGTGAACTGGCCCTAAACCTGAGGTTTAGATAAAAGGTAACTGGCTCTTTACACCACCCTGTGCCTTCGGGATCTATAATGCTCATACACACTTGTGTGTTACGTCACCTTACCTTGGGCATGTCCAGGACTATGGACAATCGTCCTGTTGACGCACTGAGCTTCCTCTCCGTCAGATAAGATTTCACCTTCTTTTGGGCGATGTTCGACGACCCTGCATTTGTACCAGCAGCGACGACGAGCATCCAGGGTGCTCCAGTATAAACGCGAACACCTGAAAAAAAACATTCCCAGAGCTGTAAGAGCAAAATCTCAGCACAGACCCTGTAATCACAAAGCGATTTCTCAGATTGTAAATGGGGGAAAAAAAAAAAAAAAATCAGCTACCTGGAGACAAAAACTCATGGATAGGGACATTGCTTATAACCTTTCCATTTATGCATAACTATTCCTCTGTGGTACACAGACGACACCTAGTGGTAGCATGGGATAGCCATCAATCTTTTTAAAGCAGACATCTAAACTGCTCATATTTTGCCTTTCCTGGTTACTCTTTACCGCCCCCCTTCCCCCCATTCAACATGCTAATGCCCGTAGCCATAGGAGGGATCCTTGGAGTTATGCAAATATCAAAATGCCTCCTAATACATTGTCCCGCTGGTGTGTTTTCTTAAAAAAAAAAAAAAAATTCCTCCTTTACTGTATTTCACCGCGGCTCCCGGCACTCATGTAACTGTCCGAGTCTCCTCTCTACCCGTCTGACAGAAGCAGCGGGCGGGGCTGAGACTTCCCCGCTGACATCAGCGGGAGACTAGGAGGAGAGAGGAGACAGGCCGGTCACGTGATCGCCGGGAGCCGCCGTGAGATACGGTAAAGGAAGAATTTTTTAAATAAAACAGCAGAGCACTATACTAGGAGACAAAACGGATAGTATTGGCATACATTAGTTTGTCCTGCAGCAGGAGGGGGGTGGGGCAGCACTCACTAGGTGACATGCAGAGGGGAGGAGGGGGAGCACACAGGAGACAGACACAGGGAGAGCAGAGCTGCAGATTACGGAGGCATGTAAACAGACCACGATGTCAGGGCTCAGCAGCCATGATTATTGTAGTCTGTTTACATAAGGGAGGGGGAGAAACTGGCAGGATCAGCCAGTTTTATTTATTTATTTATTTTTTAGGTGTTACAGGGGGGGTCCAAAATTACATAGCACAAGCACTGTGCTGTGCTGTATAAAATGCTTTAAAAAAGGAGCAGGATCCATATTTTTTGGGATGAAACACACGCTTTAAGTGCCAAAGTTTGTTGCCATTCCACGAGCAGGTGAAATTTTGAAGCATGACATGTTGGGTTATCAATTTACTTGGCGTAACATTATCTTTCACAATATAGAAAAAAAAATTGGGCTAACTTTACTATTGTCTTATTTTTTTTTTTAA
This sequence comes from Aquarana catesbeiana, assembly GCA_037953035.1. Taxonomy (NCBI): domain Eukaryota; kingdom Metazoa; phylum Chordata; class Amphibia; order Anura; family Ranidae; genus Aquarana; species Aquarana catesbeiana. The sequence goes on along the minus strand of JBBHAA010002571.1, from coordinate 89,936 downwards.
AGCAAAAAAGTGTATTTTTTGCCCCCCCCCCCAAAAAAAAAAAGAAATTGTGCTTGTAAGACCACTGCACAAATACGGTGTGACAAAGTATTGCAATGACCGCCATTTTTATTCTCTAGGGTGTCTGGGGAAGAAAAAAAAATAATGTCTCTCTCTCTCTATATATATATATATATATATATATATATATATATATATATATATATATATATATATATATATATATATATATGATAGATATATATATATATATATATATATATATTATTAATTATAATATGTTTGTTGGTTCTAAGTAATTTTATAGCAAGAAAAACTAATTTTAACATGTAAAAAATAAATCTCAAAGAGAGGCTTGGTCCAGAAGTGGTTAATAACCAACTAAAATGGAATACTCTTCAGACACTTACTGATACCCAACAGGATATATCTTCCCCTCAGATACAGAAAGATCCGTCAGCATACCCATACAGTCTATCTTCATAGCACCTAAAAAATAAAATCGATTGTTAGATTTACTTTGAAATACTGAGTATATTATAAAACTGAGAAATGTTACTTTGGAGCAGAAAAACCATCCAGTGCAGCAAAATCTCTTTCCAGTTCATTACAGCCGACATAAAATATAATAATAATAATAATAATAATAATAATAATAATAATGTCATTTCATCCCAAATGGAAGACTCAAACAAGAGCTCCCTCTGGTAATTGATTAGTGGCATATTCACAAATCTCTGCACCCTCTACAATGCACCCATGGCTCCCAGACAGCTTTTTTTTTTTTTTTTTTTTTTTAATTGTAACTTTATTGTATATAAAATAACATGTACACTAGACATGTGCAATTCATTAAGGCCTGAATTCATTTAAACAAATTAGTTCATTCGGAAATATCCGGAAATTCGAAAATCCAAAAATAAGAATGAAAATCCGAAAATTTAAAAATCTGAATAACCAATTATTAAATTATAGGTTTTGGCATTTCCATTCAAGTTTGGCTGTTAGTGAACGTAGGGAAAACAAATTTAAAGCGATGCTCTGGGAAAACAAAACAAAAATAAAAATAATAATAAAAGCCAGCAGCTACACATACTGCAGCTGCTGGCTTTTAACATTTTAACATCAGGACACTCACCTGTCCTGGAGTCCCGCGATGTCGGCACCGCAGCTGATGTTTCCATCAGCTGTTGGGTGCTGCCGCCACCATTGCGGGTAAGGGAACCTGGCAGTGTAGCCTTACGGCTTGGATAATTTATTTTGGACTATTTTTTTTAAAAAAACCACATGAGACTTTACAATCGCTTTAAGTATCCAGTGGTATAGGACAGCTTGGGGTCACCCAAGGGTCCCAAAGTTTACTACATTTTCTGGGACAACCCCCTAGCTTCGTGGGTCAGTCTGTATAATGGGAGCACCGGATTCAAGGTTCAGCCAAGAGGCTACAAAATAGGGGGCTTGGCCGGCTTTCTTACCGATCATCATATTAATGTTCTCTGGCTCCAGGCCCTGCAGAAATTTCCGTCTGAAGCTGATCCCCTCAAAGTCCACGTAGACCCTACGAAGCACGTCAAAAGAGTCCATGTCCACCTTCTGTACATAGATACACACAAAGAAAAAACAGGTCAGTAGTCTCGTCACTGCATTCGATAAACATGCATTTTAAAGGATAACAGTGTACTGATAACAGCCAGTGACCAGGGGACGGAGCTGGAGATCTGCTATCCTTGTTCTGGGTCTTTACGTCAAGTACTGGCTTTGAATACTCAAGTAATGAAGTTGTAGAATAAGGTCACAGCTCGGGAGTCTAGAGCAGGTCTGAGGCAAGCTGGACTCCAGGTAAACCCCCTAAATACACAGATGAAAATACCTATAAAGAGCCGTTTCACTGGTCAAAGGATTTGTATTTCTGCCCCATTCGTGCCTGAGATTTACTCAGCTCTGCCACACAGCACATCCCCCACGAGGCAGGAGACATGGCGAAAAATGACGGCGACTGGTCGGCAACTGGTTAATGAGACTTTGATCCGTAGAGTGTAAAATTGGATCAAAGTCGCACAGGAAATCATGTGACCTTGGAAACGTGCTAGTGTGAATGGAGCCTAGTGTGAATGGAGCCTAGTGTGAATGGAGCCTAGGCTCAGCTGTACAACCATCACCAAGAACAGCACTTACCTCCTTCACCCTCTTCCACAGTATCAGCTTTTTTTTTTTTTTACACAGTAGAGTTGTACAAAAAAAAAACAATTCTGCTAAAATGTATTGTTGGGCACAGCCAACCCATAATAAGTAAACTTTAAGCCCCAGCAGACTCATCTCTCTCTGGCCAACATAAAGATCCTCACCGTGCCGTCCAAGAGTTTGCCGTGTTTCTGGCAGAAGACCTTCTTGTCTTCTTGGAAGGTACAATGTCGGGCCCGGGCACACATGAAATGGAAGTTACTCTGGCATGTGGACAAGCAGCAGCCCACGGTGGCTCCAGACTTCATACAGAACTCACAGCGCTGTCAGGGAACACAAAAGAAGACAATAGATCAGTCCGGCATCATCAACTCCCATCAGAGGAATCGCTGAGGACATAAGAATAAAAGGACAGGGGGGGGGGGGGGGGGTGCAAGCGACCTTTATGCGGTAAACACAAACTTTGGTAAGATGGTAATATTGCACTCACAAGGTTACAGGAGTAAGACAGCTTGTCATGAGCCTGAGAAGAAGTAGTGTTAGTGATACAAAAGGCTGTTTTTTTTTTGGGGTTAAATAAAAAAAAGGTTATACCAACCTGCTCTGTGCAACAATATCGTACAGAAAGGTTGCTTACCGCCTCTTCTGGCAGTCAGCCACAGGCGCTGTCCCCCTTCTTCCTCCTCAGGGTGCCTCCTTAGCAAGAAGACCTTCTTGTTTTAGTAAGGAGGCACCCTGCACGCAGGCTCTGGACCTGGGCTGTGTGCATCCATAGACACGTGCAGCGCTGGGCTGGTAAGCCACGCCCCCCCACCTCACAGGAGTTAAGCCCCTTTCACATGGAGCAGATCCATTTTGACGGACTCGGCTAGCTCAGCTGGGAATCGCTCCGTTGATCCCCGCTGAGCCGGCGGATGGCAGGTTCAGTCTCTGCTCACTGTGCGGGGACGGACCTGTCAGAGCTCTGTTGTCCTCTATGGCGAGATTGGATGAAAATGGACAGCCGGTCTGTTTTCATCCAATCCGGACGGATGGTGAACGTAGCGCCATCCGTCTGTTTTGAGTTGATTTTGTCGGATCGGATGGCAGGCGGGTGTCAGAAGACACATCTCCCATAGAAGTCAATGGGTGGTCCGGTGATCTCGATCGAATCAGCCTGAAAAACGGACAGGTGGATCGATCGTGTGAAAGGGCCTTAGACTGACAGTGACAGGAGCATACGGATCCGCTGCCCTTAGTCTCGTGTGTATGTATATATATATATATATATATATATATATATATATATATATATATATATATATATATATATATATATATACACACACACACACATACATAGTGGTAGGATTGTGAGGAGAGATAACATCGTCCTGGACTTCATAGGCTCACAAGAAGATGTCTCACTCTTGTACCATCAAAAGGACCCCAACAAATTCTCTCACATTGTTTAATTTCCCACATTTAAATTTAAAATTCTTTATTTCTCTATGAGGCCAGCTTTCTATAAAGTTACTGAGCAAGAACAAAGGGATGCCAAAAACAGGCCGACCACCTTACAGAGGTGCGAGGAGGGTATAACCATTGACGCTTACCATTTGTCGGCCTCGAGCTACCGCCGCATGCACGTTTTTGAGGGAGCCGTCGTTCTCCTCAAACACCTCCGCCGACCAGATAGCGCAATTGATGTGAGTCCACTCGTTCTGTCCAATATACAGCAGTCTCCCGGCGTCCTTGAGAAAAGAAAACCAAGTCAACGACAGTGTTAAAACAAGAAAAAAAAAAAAAAAAATGAATAAAAAAGTAAGATTCTACAAAAACTATGCTTGGCTTTGTTTACCTTTGGGTCATCATCTCCGTATTTTAGACAAAGCACACACTGCCGATTGTCCTTCTCCGGAAGACCCCCAAATTCCCCCTCTTCCTTCTTGACTGAAAAAAAAAAATTAATGAAAAATATTTAAGTGTATGAAAACAAAATATCACACTTGCAGCTGTCAATGTCATACAACACACAAAATTACTTTTCAGTGGCGGTGTAGGGTGCAGGACATCCCCATTGCTCGGATGATGGCCGTCTTCTCTATCCTTCCAAAGGGCGTACGAGTGATCGGAATATGGCGGCAGAACGGCATTAGGGAGAACGCTGAAACACAGAACATTAAGAAAGGAATTCAGGGTTGGACTGAATTGGGGACTTCAGTTGGTGAGAACAGAGTAGAAATGCAGTACATTGGTAACCCTTTATTTTCCTTAGGTAAGAGGGTCACCTACCTCCCCAGCTCTGATTAGATGCAGGTAGGGAGAAAAAACAGCCCCGTCTGAGGTCAAACCTACGTCACTGATCCACAGGGCTAAGGACTCTCTCTGCCCCATATGACTAAATGGTCATGTGCCAATCATGAGGCAAGATTACAGGACATGAAATAAGAGCAATGGACGCCCTCCCAGAACTGGATGACCCTGCTGTACATAGCTTTCAGATATAGCACGGTCAACAAATGGTTAAAGCAAAAAAAAACTGTCAAAAAACAAAAAATATTTTTTTTTAAATGTTAATGCAAAAAAAAAAAAAAAAAAAATACCAAACACAATACATAACTTTTTTTATTTTACAAAAAAAAGGGTTATGTATTGTGTTTTTATTGCATTACAAAAATTTTTAAAAGTGTATTTTTTTTTTATTTAAAAAATTGCCAAAAACCCACCAATTTATTCTCTAGAGCCTCTAAATTATTTATATATATATATATTAGACAGAGGCGGGTTTGGCAATTTTTTATCTCACACTATTTTCGCAGCTTTTTTTGGGGGTGGAGGAGATACTTTTTTAAATTTTAATATTACGGACATGAGATAAGAGCAATGGACGACCCTGCTGTATATAGCTTTCAGATACAGCACGGTCAACAAATGGTTAAAGTAAAAATCCAGTCAAAATACAAAAAATAATATAGCCTTTATTTCTTTTACGTATCTGTTCTAATTTATATGAAGAGAGACCCTCACTAACCCAAACTGTGCAGCCACAGCATGGTGTAATTGCAGAGTATAGGGGATCCTATATTCCAGTTGTAGGGCTCGAAATGTTTTAAACATATGGTCAGAGAACTGATGAGCATATTTAATTCCATAGGTTGCCCAACGAGTCCTCCCTGGAATCTCATGAAGTTTGGGTAACTTCGGATTGCTTCACAAAGGAGGATCGGGAAAGTTCTCTAGAGGGGTTCCACCCACCCTACTTTTACAAATATGGAAACTTTTATAGGAAAGATCAAGGATGTCCTCCACCTCCTGTAGTAGAAGGGCCATCCCTATACAGCACATTAATAGGAGCTTCATATGAATGGATAAAGGGCAGCCTGGGTAGCCACAGAGGCGTAACACTTACCTGTCCATAGACTTGTCATTCTTCTTCCAATATTTTGAGTCTTCAACGTTGAACCAGCTAAACGATTTCTCCAGAAGCTGCAAAACCAACACACAAATGCTCAAGTTACCAAAAGCAAGTCCAGATAAGAAGTTCCCAGTGACTGGACGGGGTTTATACTTCACTGAACAAAATATCTGCCCTACTGTATATTAACGACAAGAATGCATTTCACACCGGACTTATTACTTAGTATTGCAACGACCACCATATTCTCTAGGGTGTTAGAAAAAAAAAAATTGTTTAATGTTTGGGGGTTCTAAGTAATTTTCTAGAAAAAAAAAAAAAAGTTTTAACTTATAAACAAATCTCAAAAAGAGGCTCTTTAGTTGTCAACTCCGCCTCCCAGGGTCACGACTCCAGGGGGGGGGATGCGGAATAAATCAAACAATATATAAAAATGGTTGCTTAGGACACATTTTATATGGCTTGATTTTTTCCTCCCCCCCCTGGAGTCATGACCGTGGGAAACGGGGTTGACAATATGTTTGAACTATTTATAAGAGCCCCATTCATTTCTTAGCCATGATTAAGGCCTGGCGCCCAAAACGCGTTTGATTTTCACATGGCTGTGTTACGAATAAAGGGCATTTGATTATAGCCGTTGCACTGGACCTCCAGCTTTCCCTATAGATGTGTTGAAGAATACGACCTTGTCATCGCAAACTCCTGTACACGAGTTACCTTAACATACAAGGTCTTCAGAGCTTCACCATCTTTGTGCAATGACCCGTTCTCCAAATTTTTCTGAATGATCCGCACCATGTCGTCGTTGAAGGAGGCCTGGAGAGAAAGGGCAATGATATATTTGAAAACCCTGATAGGACGGAAGGGTGGGGGGGGGCTGGGAGAGATTAGAGGAGGGCAGGAAGCAATACTCACTATGGAGTTGTAGTGACCTTCCTCCAAAATTTGCCCAAGAGACTCCAAATCACAGGGTGCGTAGGGACACTTTGTTTCGGCTTCAACATCCGAACACTACAAAAAAAAAAAATAAATAAATAAATAAAAGAAGGGGGAGAAAGTTACAATGTGGGGGGATTTGCAGGATTCTGAGCACCTTTCAACGGAAGGATCAGAGCTCTTATAGTGCGTGTCATCATCTATCTCAATTTCCTGCACACAGATTATGTGAAACCCTCATGTAGGTCAGTGGGTGAAGAGATGACTGTGGTTGTAACTCACGAGCTGTATTACCTGTGAGCAGTGCAGGAGAGGAGAGGAAAGTTTGGAGGTCAGGAGACTCTGCAGGATTTCATGAAAACCGGCAGTCAGTTCTGAGAGCATGGCCTCTCTCCATATTGCACCACCTTCACCCAGACACGGCGGGCATGTATACACCACACTGTCAGGTAGGTTGGAGAGGGTCTCGTACCCCTCATCTGAAAGAAGAAGAAGAAGAAGAAGAAAAAAAAAAAAAAGAAATGGAGGGGACAAGGTTAGGAAAACACCCATGAAGACAAAAAAAGGTGAGGGGGACAGGGTTGGGGGGACCCACAAAAACAAAAAGGGGAGAGGGACACGGTTAGTGGGAAGGGCCCACAAAAACAGAAAAGAAAAAAGGGATAGGGACAGGGGGCATGACTCATGTAAATAAAAAGGGGGAGAGGGACAGCGTTGAAGGTTCCAATTCATTCCTGAGGAAGTGGAGCGAATCCACGAAACGCGTCAAGCTCTTTTGGATGCAGTGATGTTTCCAACCTATGTTTTTATCTTTAAATTTTAGATACTATGTTTTTTGCTACAACAACTATATGACATTGAGTGCTAATCGGCTCCTAATATCATCCACTTAGTGTATCATGATAACATTTGTGTGTATGTACACGTTATGGACTGTGTTATTCTACATGTTACTGATGTGTGTGTGTATATACATGAAATTTCCATGTGTGTAATAATTGCAATGTGTCATATCAGCTACCTTTTATATCAAATAAACATGTCATTACCTTTGACTATTTTTTACCAATCATATTTCATGTGCCTCATATAAAAGTCCCACGTCTCTCCTGTGTCTCAGATATTAGGGATGGAGATTGCACAACTATACTGTCATGCGCCTCATTTAAAGTCCCGAACCATCTTACAGAATTATTGTTTTTTTGGTAATGCACTAGGTGTGAGCGCCTTCCGTTTTGTTTGTCGCTCCATGTTATACCCAACAGTGCTGCACAACACCCGTTCGCTTGCTAATTTTCCAGGCCTTGCACTCACCAAGGAGCCCTTAGCACTTGGTGTGCACCCACTTATCGTGTTGGGGTATCGTGCACCTATTGTGTTGGGTATAGTGTGGTTTGTTTTGCGCTACAGTATACCCAACAGTACTGCACACCACCTATTCCCTTGCTGCTAATTTTTCACGCCTTGCACTCACCAGTGAGCCCCTCACACTTGGTGGGCACGCACTTCTCGTGTTGGGTACAGTGCGCTTACTTTGTTGGGTATACTGTGGTTTGTTTTGCACCACACTATGCTCAACAGTGCTGCATACCACTCACTTGCTAAATTTTCCAGGCCTTGCATTCACCAAGGAGCCCTTCAAACTTGGTGTGCACCCACTTATCGTGCACCCACCGTGCTGGGTATAGTGCACCTATTGTGTGGCTTGTTTTGCACTACACTATGCCCAACAGTGCTGCACACCACCCATTTGCTTGCTAATCTTCCACACCTTGCGCTCACCAGTGAGTCCCAAACACTTGGTGGGCACGCACTCATCGTGTTGGGTACAGTGTGCTTACTGTGTTGGGTATACTGCGGTTTGTTTTGTGCCACACTATGCCCAACAGTGCTGCACACCACCCAATCGCTTGCTAATTTTTCACGCCTTGCACTCACCAAGGAGCCCTTCGCACTTGGCGTGCACCCACTTATCATGCAACCATCGTGCTGGGTATAGTGTGGTTTGTTTTGCGCTACACCATACCCAACAGTGCTGCACACCACCCATTCGCTTGCTGCTAATTTTCCACGCCTTGCACTCAACAGTGAGTTCCTCACACTTGGTGGGCACGCACTTCTCATGTTGGGTACAGTGCGCTTACTGTGTTGGGTATACTGTGGTTTGTTTTGTGCCACACTATGCCCAATAGTGCTGCACACCATCCATTTGCTTCCAGGCCTTGCACTCACCAAGGAGACCTTCGCACTTGGTGTGCACCCACTTATCGTGTTGGGTATAGTGCACCCATCGTGTTGGGTATAGCGTAGTTTGTTTTGCGCTACACTATATACCCAACAGTCCTGCACTTCCTCCATTTGCCTGTGGCTAATTTTCTACGCCTTGCACTCACCAGTGAGCCCCTCGCACTTGGCGTGCACCCACTTATCACACTTGGCGCACAGGATCATCTTGCTGTCGTAGTCGTTTTCTTCATAGCAGCGACTGCACATGGGACAAAAGCTTCCTGTCCAATAGAAAAGAAAACGCTTAGTGACATAAAAAAAGGACATGCGAGGTAAAGCAAAAAATTAAAATTATATACTGTAGAACATAAATCCCACCTTTATTGTACAGGGCAAAGCAAGGTGTACACAGGTTCCCTCCTTCCGTCAGCTCTAGGTCAGCGTCCACTGCGGGACTGGCTCCGCAGCTTTTACAGCGAACGCAGGATGAGCACATCTGCAAAACGCAGGATAGGTCTGAGTGGGTAAAATCGGCACACAAGGGCCGGCTGTACGGTGCAAGCCAGCGATTCAGGTTAGCAAAATAAGTCTGAAATTAATGGTTTCCACTCACCCAGCCTTTGCCACTACGTGGTGGCTTATTGGGATAATTTGGTCCGAGGCAATAAATGTGATAATTTGTCTGGCAAAGTTCACACTCCAGCAGAGGCTGCAATACAACACAAAGGATAGAAATGATTGATACCAAGTAATTCACCCAGAATGTCAATTTTATTTAAAGCTCAACTCTGAGCATGTGAACGTTATAAAAAAAAAAAAAAAAAAAAAAAGACACTCCACTACCTTTTTAGCTTTCCCCTTGTGCCCACAGACGTTGCAGAATTTGCAGCGCTGGCAGCACCATATGTCCTCCTGCTCAGGCAGCGGCCTCTCGGACTCCTCCAAACAGAACGTGTGGAAGGGCTCGCAGCACACCCGACAGTACAAAAACTAGAGAGAGGGGAAAAAGCGTGAGCCGGAGGAAGTCCAACAGAAACCCCTCCCACATCAAATCGTAAGGCGGCTTTACCTCATGATGTCCGCGGCTGGCGCAGAGCAGGCACACGTGAGTCGGTGTTATAGGGAACGATGTCAATATACTGAGTCCTCCCATCATCCACACGTTCTGCAGGTCGCAGTCCTCCTGAAAGACACATTTCCACAGAAAGAGTAAGTATACCAAAGAAGTAAAAAGGATGTCTTAAATAAAAAGGACGTCTCTAACACAAAAAGATAATTAAGCTGTACACATTGACCCCATTTCAGGCACCACGGGAGAGGAGGAAAGCAATGCTCAGATGAATTCCCCTAGGTCTAGAAGGTAGACATCAAAACGGTGCTCTTGGCTATGACCAAGGCTTATTGACGAAACACGCTAGATGATGTAATTTGTGCACTCTGCACACCATAATAAAACGTTATTTATTCAGAAGAACAAGTTGCCGGATCTCCGTTCCACTCTTTCAAGTTATTTCAGGCACCATCCCCATCAGAGTACTATGGAACATAAGAAAATGGAGTCCACCAACCCCATGGACTAAAACCCACAGTGAAGAGGAAACCAGATTAAAAAAATAAATAAATAAAAAAAAGTTATCTGTTTATTGCAGTTTTTCACACAAACACAGAACAAAACAAAACAAATGTATTATGCTAAACACAAGAAAATTAGCAGAACTGCTTGAGGGTACGTCTTACAGTCATACAAAACTATACAACAGGATGTATGGAATGGGACCGACGACGGACCCCAAATTTAAGTGGTGCCGTTAGTTTCTATAACACACAGTATCCTCCGACAGTCATGATAGTAAAAAATGTCAACTAGGAAGGGTATGCATAAGCATCCGAAACACGGGACTTTTAGTTGTGCTGAAATAGGAGAAATACACATCACATCAATAAAAATCAAGTCTTTTTTGCAGCAGTCTCCAAACTGCAGCCCAAGGGCCGAATGTGGCCCTTGGCTTGCTATTATCCGGCCTTTGGGGTACTCCTCCTCCCCACTGACACCCAAAGGGGGGGGGCCCCAACGACTCCCCCCCCCCCACTGACACCCAACAATGGGGGCACTCCCCACTCCCCCCCAATCCTCCTCCTCCCCACTGACGCCCAGCGGTGGAGGCACCCCCCCAACCCTCCTCCTCCCCACTGACGCCCAGCGGTGGAGGCACCCCCCCAACCCTCCTCCTCCCCACTGACGCCCAGCGGTGGAGGCACCCCCCCAACCCTCCTCCTCCCCACTGACACCCAGCGGTGGAGGCACCCCCCCAACCCTCCTCCTCACCACTGACGCCCAGCGGTGGAGGCACCCCCCCAACCCTCCTCCTCACCACTGACGCCCAGCGGTGGAGGCACCCCCCCAACCCCCCCTCATCCCCACTGACGCCCAGCGGTGGAGGCACCCCTCCTCCCCACCACTGACGCCCAGCGGTGGAGGCACCCCCCCTCCGCCCCACTGACGCCCAGCGGTGGAGGCACCCCTCCTCCTCCCCACTGACGCCCAGTGGTGGAGGCACCCCCGCCTCCGCCCCACTGACGCCCAGCGGTGGAGGCACCCCCCCCCTCCGCCCCACTGACGCCCAGCGGTGGAGGCACCCCCCCCCCCCTCCGCCCCACTGACGCCCAGCAGTGGAGGCACCCCCCCCCCTCCGCCCCATTGACGCCCAGGGGTGGAGGCACCCCCTCCTCCTCCCCACTGATGGGGCACTATGCCTCCCACTGCCCTATTATTCCCATTAATACCAATAGGGCCCTATTCCTCCCACTGATACCAACAATGGGGCGCTGTTCCTTCCACTAATATCAATGATGGAGCATTGATTATTGCCATTGGGCCCTTTTTTGCTCCAAGTGGGCAAAGTCCTGCCTCCCCTAAAAACTGAAGGATAATAAACTGACCCATTGTTTGGAAAGATTGGAGACCCCTACGTTATTACAATAGTTAAAACCCCACATTAAAAAATATTTTTTAATACGCCATCAGCCATATCCAAATTGTCTCTTGTAGAGATCCGTAAAGGATTGACGCGTTTGGCACTAATTGCTTCATCAGGATACACACTCATACATGAAAACGGTGATATAGCTCAAACAGGACATTTACAAAAAGTCACAAGAGCCAAAGCTTCCACAATGATGAGTATTAGATATCTGCCCATAAAAAGTTATCTCAAGGCACATCCACCACACTGCATGTATCATGTTATACTCCACATATCACCACCAAAGTGGGCCGATCATCCTATGGTCTTTCCACTTGGTCATGAAACATGTCCTGTTTGAGCTGTATCACTTGTTTTCATCTATGAGCATGGATCCTGAGGAAGCCAATTAGGTGAAACACGTTGATCCTTTACACAACATTTATTATAGGTTTTTGAAAACAATTTGGATATGGCTGATGGTGTAGTCAAATACAGACTATTTTTTAATGTGGCGATTTAACTAGTGTAATAAAGACTTATTTGATTGATGCGATGTGTATGTCTATTTCAGCACAACTACATGTCCCGTGTTTTGTGGTCTCCCTTCATCCAGGCATTTAGGTCATGGGGCTGGTGGATTGCAATTTCTTTTGTTCTATACGTCTCTAACATTCCAGTGTTCTTTAAAGATTGCAGTAAAAGAAAAGAAAAGGAAAAAAAATCTCACCTTGAAGTCTACGCGCAGGCGGTGGGTTCCATCGGAAGATTTGATTTTGGTTGAGGCGCCATTCAAGGTTGAGTCCTTCGGAATGGAAGAGAAAAAGACTGTGAATAAAACGGAGGAAGCAGGATAGAGGACCAAGCTGCAGAGGACTATCTGACTACAGTAGACCCACCTGCTCCTGGCCCGATCTGGCACGGAGGATCACGGGCTGCTGGGGAACTCTGCGTGGCTTATTCTGCTCCTCCGAGTCCTGAGGAAGTAAATCTGTGACATGACAAGAAACAGATTTTTTTCTCCCCCTAGAAAACACGTCGCTAAGAACTATACGTACAGATCAGAAACAGCAAACAGGCTAGGGAGATCTCCGGACTTTAGAAAAAGAGAGAACATTACGCTCGGAGACGTCGAACCTTTAGCTTAAACGAAAGAGTTAACGACTCTTACCGGACTCTCGCCGCTGTTTCCTGCGGGGGGCGCTCGGACTCGGTTCGAAGTCTGAATCCTCTGAGTCGGGGAATAGGTCGTAGCAAGGGCGTTGCCTCACGCAGCGTCGGGTGGATTTTCGCTGGGACTGGACGCCGGGCTCTAGGCGGTCGGAAGCTTCTGTGTCATCGTTTCGACAGATTTCAACAAAAGAATGGTTGGAATCGGAGCTGCTCTCTCGTGCTTGGAGGTGTCGGATGGGTTTTCGGCCTGTAAGTAGATTAGGAAAGAGAAACGTATATATTTTTTAACATAAGTTTACAGTGTTCCTTATCGCTCTTTATATCCCCCTTTGAGCAGGATTCTGAAGGTTACATTCAAGTACAGAGAGTCTAAATATACTCACAGTAGAAGGGAATTTTTTTTGGGGGGGTGGGGATTGAGGTCAAAGCCTTTTGTGACCAACTCTGAGAAACGGGCTCACCTTTCTGTGCCTGCCTCTGCTGTCTTCTGGCTTCTATTCGCTCACATCTCCGGTACCTGGAGAGAGACAAGAAAAGAACACAAGCGTAAATCTGTATCCCAAAGTCCAGAACTTAATCACCACCATCCCTCTCCTCTTCAATGATTAGTTTAGACCAAAGTCTGCATCCTTGATTCCCGAATTGACCCACCACCATACATTTCCACCCCGTCATCGATGTGTACGCCGGGGTCTATATTCTCAAGTCCACAATTATTTCACCATCCCTCCCCACCCCATGATTTGTGTACACTGGGGTGACTATCCTAATGTCCAGAATTCATCACCACCATCCCTTTCTGATCTCAATGGTGTGAGTGCAATGGCGTCCGATTGGGTCCTCATTCACATTTTGACAGTAGTAGAGAAATTACAAAACACAGCCCTCGCCATTGGCCAGTATAAGGCCTCTGCCACGGGCAAGCCAATCGCTACTCTGGCACCCCTCTGACTACGTTCTGTGGAACGAAACGTGTAAGGGTGGAGGCCAAGCGGTGACGTCATCACGCCAGCCTGGACAAGTTTGCCTGTTAATGCCTGGCTGTTTCTTTTTTTGTGAGTATATTGGTTGCTTTTAATAGTGTGTTTGAGAATAAATGCACTACGAGGTTCGTTCCTTTATGTGTGATCCCAATTCTCCTTCCTTTCAAAAACCTGCAAAAAATCTACCTCTGTGTAGGAAATCAACCATGCTTACACGCAGCATTGTTTTTTGGTGTTGGGCCCGCCAAACTTTGTCTTGTCCTTGCAGTTTACGCATTTGCCGCAGTCTTCCATCACGTTGCAGCCTTTGCACTTGCCGCATCTGGCCATTCGTAGCCTTACCCTGGAGGCGGGCCGCGGCCGGCGGATAGGAGGCGCCGGCGGCTGCCTGATGGGTCTTGGCCTGGTGACGGTGGTGGGCTCCGGCTCTGAGGCAGATGAATCTGAAATGCAGAAAAAAAAAAAAAAAAAAAAATTAAAAAGGGGGAATCCAGACAAAAGGATAACTACACAGGGACTACCAAAAACGATGAAAAGTCACACACAAACTCCTGTGTGATCTTCCACCTATTCTTTGGTATATATGGCACAGCAAAAAAAAAAAAACAGGAGGGCGGGGGGGGGGGGGGGGGCAACAAGCAGCATTACTTAGAGCCTGAAACTTTACAGATCTGACCATCTCTCACCCTCTCGAGGTGCTGCTGCTGCTGGCACTACGGTCTCTCTCTCGCACAGCGGCAAGGCGCTCAGCCTGGGGATGTCCTCTGGGATCATAGCTCGTGGCTTCCCAAGAGCGACGGCGGGATGACGGCACACGTGTTTGATCCGGGGTCCTTGCACTGGGGAATCCTGTCCCTGACGAGAGGAAAAAAAAAAGTCAAATCTGCCCCACAATCCCTAGCTGGGCTCCCCCTGCTGTCAGAACTGATTATTACCTGCACAGCCAAAGTTGTAGGGCCATTTTCTCGCTGGGTTAGATCTTTTGAAGAATTAGCATTTGCACCCTAAAAAAAATAAATAAATAAAAAAAGCCATAAGTTTAACCGCTTAACCAATACCGGGCACTTTCCCCCCCTTTCTGCCAAGGCCAATTTTCAGCTTTCAGCGCTGTCGCACTTTGAATGACAATTGCGCGGTCATGCTACACTGTAACCATATAACATTTTTATCATTTTGTTTCCACAAATAGAGCTTTCCTTTGGTGGTATTTAACCACCTCTGCGGTTTTTATTTTTTGCGCAACAAAATCAAAAAATACTGAAAACTTTGAGAAAAAAAATTAAAAACAAAAAAGTTAGTTATAAAATTTTGTAAATAAGTTTTCTCCTTCACTAATGGGGCTGCATTGACGGGCACTGATAAGGCGGCACCGATGGGGAGGCACTGGCAGGCATTACCGATCGGGAGGCACTGGCAGGCATTACCGATCGGGAGGCACTGGCAGGCATTACCGATCGGGAGGCACTGGCAGGCATTACCGATCAGGAGGCACTGGCAGGCATTACCGATCAGGAGGCACTGGCAGGCATTACCGATCAGGAGGCACTGGCAGGCATTACCGATCAGGAGGCACTGGCAGGCATTACCGATAAGGAGGCACTGGCAGGCATTACCGATAAGGAGGCACTGGCAGGCATTACCGATAAGGAGGCACTGGCAGGCATTACCGATAAGGAGGCACTGGCAGGCATTACCGATAAGGAGGCACTGGCAGGCATTACCGATAAGGAGGCACTGGCAGGCATTACCGATAAGGAGGCACTGGCAGGCATTACCGATCAGAAGGCACTGGCAGGCAATACCGATCAGAAGGCAATGGCAGGCATTACCGATAAGGAGGCACTGGCAGGCATTACCGATCAGGAGGCACTGGCAGGCATTACCGATCAGGAGGCACCGGCAGGCATTACCGATCAGGAGGCACTGGCAGGCATTACCGATAAGGAGGCACTGGCAGGCATTACCGATCAGGAGGCACCGGCAGGCATTACCGATAAGGAGGCACTGGCAGGCATTACCGATAAGGAGGCACTGGCAGGCATTACCGATCAGGAGGCACCGGCAGGCATTATTTGTGGGCACCAATTGGCATACTTTGTGGGCACTGGCATCCCTGGTGCAGATGGGTGGCATGCCTGGTGGTCAGTGGTGGGCATCTCTGGTGGTCCTATGTGGGCATCCTTGGGGAGGGGGGGGGGCCTCCACTGATGATCAGCGCAGACCCCTCATCAGGAGAGCAGCTGATTGGCTCTCCTCTACTAACATCTGTCAGTCAGATGCAAGTGAGGAAATGCAGATACACGGTTTTTCCTGTTTACACCATCAGAGGCTCTTTATCTAGATGCGCTGGCACCACCGATCACCGCGCACCCCCGTGGGCGCATGCCGGCTGTTCTCCTTAAAGGCATCATAGGATGTCCAGTCAGGATAACGGAAGCACTACCTGGCCGTCATTCTACTATAGGCCGGGTGGGAAGTGGTTAAGGACTGGTCCATGTACATATACTGTGGCAGGGCAGCCCTTAAGCACAAAATCACATACCTGTACGTAATTTTTTTCAAGGGCTATGGGGCGCATGCACACGCTGCCAGAGCACCGCTCCCGCTGTGATTAGACACAGTCGGAGCCAATCAGCAGGTCCAGTGGACCTGATGTCTGCCGGGAACCTAGCGATCTTTTGAAGAGAGGCAGAACGGCGGTCTGCTAGTAAAGACGACGGAGATCTTGTGTTTCTGCTAAGCAGGAACACGGATTTCTGTCTTCCTACAGTTAAACCATCCCCCACGCGACCCTGCGTACATTTACCGCAGAGCGGCAGCTCCTGTGCCCAGAACCACGTACAGGTATGCGATTCTGCACTTCCAGGTCTGCATCGTGGCACCCGCACCGCCAGAGCCTGTGATTGGACACAGTGGGAGCCAATTAGCGGATCTGGCAGACACCAGACTAAGCAGAAACATGGATCTGTCTTCCCACAGTGCAACCACCCCTAACAGAAAACTTCCCCTAGGCACACATTTAACCCTTTGATTGCTTAACCCCTTCCCTGCCAGTGTCATTAGTACGAGTGACTGCATTTTATTTATTTTTTTTAGCACTGATCACTGTATTGGTCCCCCAAAAAGTGTCGGTACGGTGTCCGATTTTCTGAAGCAATGTCGCAAACCCAAAAAAAAAAAAAAAGGAAGGGGTAGTAATGCCGCCATTACTACAATTAAAAAAAAAAAAATGCCCATAAATCTATCCCATAGTTTGTAGGTGTGATAGCTTTTGCACAAACCAATCAATATACGCTTATTGGGATTTTTTTTTTTTTTTTACCAAAAATATGTAGCCCGAATATATACTGGCCTAATTCGGTGAAGAAAAGGGACATCAATTTTATTTGGGTACAACGTCACAAAAGCTGATCATACCTCATTTGAAAGCGGTGCTCGGAGATCACGTGACCGGCCGGCTCTCTCCTCCTCCCCTCCTGGCTGTAAGTGGGGGAATCTCGGCTCCACCTGCTGCAGCTGTCAGATGGGGAAAGAGAGGCGGCCGATCACGTGATCGCCGCTCTCAAATGAGGTATAATCAGCTTTTATAAAACACACACGGGGGGGAGGGGGACGACACACAGGATTAGGAGACAGAGGATAGTATGGTAATGTCTGAGAGGCTTAACATCCACTTTCAGGGATTTCCTTGTTCACTAGAAGTAATGTCCCCCATTGGAAGACTTCCCCTTTATTACTTTTTTTGGGGGCATCCCCAGAGAATTTCCCCACAAAATTGAGCTTTCTTTTGGTGGTATTTGAGCACCTCTGCGGCTTTTATTTTTTGCTCTATAAACAAAAAAAGACCAACAAAAAGGGAAAAAAGAAATAAATAAACCACACACAAAAACAAACACACACATTTATAAAAATATATTTTCTTCATCAATTTAGGCCGATATGTATTCTGCTACATATTTTTGGAAAAACAAAAAAAAACAAAAAACAAACGTATATTGATTGGTTTGCACAAAAGTTATACAACCTACAAACTTTAGGATATAGTTTTTTATTTATTCATTACTAGTAATGGCGGTGCTCAGCAACTTATAGCGGGACTGCGATATTGCGGCGTATAAATTGGACACTCTTGATACTTTTTTGGGGGACCAGCGACACCAAAACAGGGATCAGTGCTAAACAATATGAACTGTGACTGTACCAATGACACTGGCTGGCAAGGGGTTACCGGGTGATCAAAGGGTTAAATGTGTCCCTAGAGTGCTTGCCAACTGTGTGGGGGAGGTGCTTTAACTGAGGGAAGAGAGAGATTCATGTTCCTGCTTAGCAGAAACAAAAGATCTCTCTCTTCCCTAACAGAACGGCGATCTGCCTTGTTTACATAGGCAGACCGCCATTCTGCCTCTGTAGGGAATGATCGGCGGGTCCCGGTGGATAATGGGTCTGCCGGACCCGCTGACTGGCTCCTGCTGTGTCCAATTACAGGCGCTGGCGGCGTGTCGCAGACCCAGAAGTGCAGAATCTCGTACCGGTACGGGATTCTGCGCACAGGAGGACCCGCCTCCCCAAAACGTACATGGAGCAGTCAGCAAGAGGTTAAGACAGCCAACACAGAGTAGAAAGCATCCTCTGTAGTGGAACAAAAAGGAGAAAGGGGGCGCCAAATAAAAAACGTAGCATTAAAATCATTCCCTTCATTAAAAAAAAAAAAACAATTGGCAACTCCCGGGCAAATCTCTACAAGAACAACGCTGTCTGTCCCACTTGTGTCCCCTCCTGCTTGTGCAACCACCAGGCTCTGTGTAGAAGGCTCAGGACCTCTATAAAAGGATATTACAAGTGCCATTAATCACCCCTGGGGCGCACGTGCGGCAGTGACGTCACGTGGGTGAAGCTGCGCATTTCAGAGAGAGCTTCCGTCTCTTTTCCTCAGGCCAAGCCATTGGCCTGGAGAAAGAACAGGAAGCTCTAAAACGCGTAGCCACGCCAACAGGACAACCCGTGTGACGTCACTTCCGCACGTGCGCCCCAGGGTGGTTAATGGCACTTACGATATCCTCTTCTAGAGGTCCTGAGCCTTCTACATAGAGCCTGGTGGTTGCACCAGGCGAACGGGACAGACAGCTGTGTTCTTGTGGAGGAGATATGCCCTTGATCTGGTAACCCATTGAGTTCCTAATTGCATTTCATTAAAGTGGATGGATTTTAAATGATACACTTGGTTGGCGCCCCTCCTTTTTGTTCCATGACTGGAAATACACTAAAAAGGTAACATCTGAGTACTACACAAGCAGGAAGAGACACAAGTGGGCCAGACAGTGGTGTTCTTGCCTTTGATCTGGTAACTCAGTGTTGTGCCAATAGTATTTTTATAAAGTGAGCAATTTTGACGCTACACTTATTCGGCGCCCCCTTTCTCCTTTTATTACATTACTGAAAACGCACTAAAAATGTGTCCTTTTGGTCTTACGCAAGCTGGAAGAGACATCAGTGGGACAGACGGCAATATACTTGTGGAGATGCGCCTTTGATCGGTTAACCCAGCAAGGTGCTAATTGCATTTTAATAAAGTGGATGATTTTATTGCTACACTTAGTTGGCGCCCCCTTTCTCCTTTTTGTTCCATTACTGGAAATACAGATAAAATGTAACATCTGGGTCCTACACAAGCAGGAAGCGACACAAGTGGGACAGACAGTGGTGTTCTTGTGGAGATATGCCTTTTATCTAGTAACCCAGTGAGTTGCCAATTGTATTTTAATAAAGAGAATGATTTTAATGAATGAATGAAAAATTTATAAAGCGCTGCTAATGCGAACTGAATCGCCTCAAGGCGCTAAGTCTAATGCCACACTTGGTTGGTGTCCCCTTTCTCCTTTTTATCCCCCATTACTGGAAATACACTAAAAGGTGTCCTTTTGGTCTTACCTGATCAGCACTCTTCTGTTTGTCGATCTTGAAAAGCTGTATTTTGGCCTTCTCCAAAAGGCTGATGACTTTCTTGTCTGTGCCGGACAGGGATAGTTCCGTAGGAGGGAAAGTCAAGACACCTTGTGAGCTCTCTGGAGACTGGAACTCAGACTTCACTGCAACTTTACAGATGGGGTTTTCTCCAGGAAACAGAGTCATGGCCTCAATTTTGAGAGGTCTCACGGAAGCATCATGCACCTCGTTGGGTCGGAATTTACTCTCAGTCTTCAAGCTTAGGGACTGTACTGGCTCAGGAAGCTTTACAGTTTGTTGGGAGTTTGGAGAAACGGGGTCTACAAACAGAGGTAATGCCAAATGGTTTGCCCTTCTTCCTACGGGCTGTGGTTCTTGTTTGGCGACAGTGGTCGAGAGATCTGGCGGGGAACCAGCCACAGCGGCCGAACCATGGTCTGACAAGTGAATCCTACTTGTGGTCACAGAAGCCTTTTTGGCCTCGTTCTCCTGAAGAGAGACAGACTGGTAGATTTTCAAGTGTGCTGCGCTGGGGGTGAACTGCGGCGCGCGAAGGAGTGGAGAGCGCTTAACAGATTCGGGCTTGGGGGGTGGGTCAGAAGGAAGTGGGGAGGTTGGGGCTGATGGAGGGGTGCTGGGCTTCACAGGATCCTCTGAAGATTCAGGGGAGGACAGGCGTACAGGAGGCTGAGAAGAACTTGGCGTTTCTTGCGTCTCAGGAGCAGAAATATTGAACGAGTTCCAGCGAAACGTAGGAGCTCGCAGAATGTTCTTGCGCAAGCCATCAGGAGTGGGGGGAACAGGAGCGGACTCCAGAGTGGGTGATGAAGCCGCAGATGAAGACGTGGAGGACGATGGTGAGGAGTCCGTTTCAGGAGATGCTGGAGGTAGCGTGTTGAGGTGATCATCTTCATTAAAAAGACTAAAACATGGATTAGCAGGAGACAAAAGGGTGTCGGAATGGACCTGCTTCTCCATCTCGCCCAAAGCAGCCATTGGCTCCGACAAGCTCTTCTTGGGCTGCGTGTCTGCGACGTTTGGTAGGTCTTCTTCGATGAGCCTTCGAGGAATTTTAATCACGCGGGAAGGACGTGCATTCACAACAGGCTTGACAGACACTGTGGTGTCGGCAGCAACAGCTTTGGAAGGTTGAGCTAGGAGATGCGACTGGGCTTTGCTCTGGGCCTCCTTCACCCTGGCCACAAGCTTTTGAACGGCTGCCCGGTCAGCATGCAGAGAACTAGTCCGCTTTGCTTTCTTGTTCTTTTTCAAAAGCCCAAGGGGTTTCAGTGAAGGCTGCTGTTCAGCCATTGACGAGGAGTCATTAACTGGATCAACAGGCTCGCTTACTGCTGCTGCTAACCGAATGGGAGCAGACTCTGTTTCTGGAAGAGGCTCTGTTGGTTTTAAAGGGTCAGTCAATTTCGCCTCCTCCAAAGGCATCTCCACCAATGAACTGTTCTCAAGTTTAACTCCTTCCTCGTGTCCTTCAACAGGTGGCGGGGTTAAATCCGGACCATCTTCAATAGGCTGTTCAGATGTTTCGTCTTTAGCAAGCAATGACTCTGGCCTGGGTTCTGTAGACTGTCCATTGCCTTCTAAAGGTTCTGCATCGACCAGTATTCTTTCATCGTGAACCTTCTGGCTAATATTAGCTTCAGGATTCTCTTCGCTGTCATCATCGTCATCTCTGGGTTCTTCTATACACCCTTGCCAGTGCTCTGCTCTTAGTTTCCATTTCACCTTCCGCACTTGCCTATCTCGTTGCCCCTTTCTCTTAAGAGGAAGACGTGACTTATCTTGCTCAGCCTCCATTTTGGAGGCTTGTTCTTCAACCTTCCCTTCGGCTCCAGGAGAACCCTGTCCAGTTGGTTGGTCAGCATTAGAAGTGGAAGGTTTAGAGGAATCTTCAAGAACTATGTTGGCATTGGCTGCCTTGGAAACTTCCCTTTCATAACTTCCTATATCCACTCTGTTATCAACATTAGCAGGATGCTCTTCAACAAGAGCGACTGTACTGTCTTTTGCTGGGACCTCCTGGTCACTAGGGCTGAAAACCTCAGATTTTGCTTTTGGCTTGCGCGTCAAACCTCTTCTATAGGACAACCATCTATCTCTCCCCCTCCGACGTTTATTTTTCTTTGAAGCACCGCCAGAGCTGGTCTGTACCTTTACAGGAGTCGAGAGGTCAGTGTGGTGGTTGTGGGAGGCTACCTCTGACTCTTTTGGAGAAACTAAAAATGAAGTATTTATGCCGTACAAAGAAGGGTCCAGTTGTGTGAGATGAACTCGAACGATCTTGTCCGGGGTGAAACCATGCATAGATGTAGGCAACGTCAGAGGCTCTTGCTTAACTGTTGCTGCCGTAGGGCTCACTTGCTTGGCCTTGGACATGGGCGGGCTTCCTTCTTTACAGGGAGAAACAACAGCTGGAGAAGTCGGAGGGGATTTCGGACCTGTTTGAGAACACCAAAAATAGGTTTAAAAGAATGAGAATCACAAAAGCACGTACCTCCAATTATGAAAAGTGATGACAATAACATTACCAGTATGAAAATTGAACAATTTGGCATTAAAAAAAAAAAAAAAAAATATATCCCTTGAAAACTTAACATACATTAACTATCAAGAGAAAGGTCTATCCAATGCAAGTAAATACAACACATCTATCTACTAATGCTATGAACATAAGGACTAAAAATGGTTAATGTTGATTGAGAGAGTTTAGTTCAGCTTTAACCACTTCAATACCGGGCATTTTCACCCCCTTCCTCCCCAGGCCAAATTTTCAGCTCTGTCACACTTTGAATGACAATTGCCTGGTGACGCTACACTGTACCCATGTGAAATTTTTATTTTACATTTTTAACCCCTTTGCGGCCTCGGCTTTCGGGGGTTATACCGGGATGATGCCCGCAGCGGCAGGCATCATCCTGGTACCGTTTTTTAGAGCGGGCGATCGGCTTTCCAGGGATAACAACCGATGCGGCTAAAAGCTCTGACTGGGCCTCCCGTCCCACCGGGAGAAACGATCCGCGATCCGGCACTTCCGGAGTCTAGCCACAGACTGGAACGAAGCCTGAAAACATGACCGGTTGGTGCTCCTCAAGGACTGAAATTGAGAAAAAAAACACTGGGTAAACACCACTGGACTTCTAAATGGCCATGGAACAGTGCCGGGACAAGGTCATCTAGCGCCCAGGGCGAAGATGGCGACTATCGACACCCCCACCAGGAGGAGTCCCCCTTCTACATCAGGTGTCCCCCATGATGCAGGGTTTTGCGCCCCCCTGCATAGGGAGATCAGTACTCTCAGCATCTCCATCTCTCTGCTCATGTGACAAGTCTAATGACAGGGGGAGAGGATGGACACAGTCCGCCCTCTTTCCTCAGCAGCACAGTGCTGAGACTGAGAACAGTTCTGTCTCAGCACCAGTTCATTTCCACCCCATGCAGGCTGCAGGGAGGAGAAAGCCAAAAACTCCATCCAGCAGCAGCTTGACCGGAGAGAGACATCCCACCTCCCTTGACCGGGGGGGGGGAGATAGCGACAACGCTGCCCCTCTTTTGACCGGGGGGGGGGAGCGACAACGCTGCCCCTCCCTTGACCGGGGGGGGGGGTGGGAGCGACAACGCTGCCCCTCCCTTGACCGGGGGGGGGGTGGGAGCGACAATGCTGCCCCTCCCTTGACCGGGGGGGGGGTGGGAGCGACAACGCTGCCCCTCCCTTGACCGGGGGGGGGGTGGGAGCGACAACGCTGCCCCTCCCTTGACCGGGGGGGGGTGGGAGCGACAACGCTGCCCCTCCCTTGACCGGGGGGGGGAGCGACAACGCTGCCCCTCCCTTGACCGGGGGGGGGGGGGGGAGCAACGCTGCCCCTCCCTTGACCGGGGGGGGGGGAGCAACGCTACCCCTCCCTTGACCGGGGGGGGGAGCAACGCTACCCCTCCCTTGACCGGGGGGGGGGGAGCAACGCTGCCCCTCCCTTGACCGGGGGGGGGGGAGCAACGCTGCCCCTCCCTTGACCGGGGGGGAGCAATGCTGCCCCTCCCTTGACCAGGGGGGGAGCAACGCTGCCCCTCCCTTGACCAGGGGGGGAGCAACGCTGCCCCTCCCTTGACCAGGGGGGGAGCAACGCTGCCCCTCCCTTGACCAGGGGAGCAACGCTGCCCATGCTAACAGGCCAGCTTCTGTTGGACCAGCTGCCGTACACTCAGGCCAGGTGTCGGCCGGTTTAAGGAACGGGACTAGTGGACAACTCAGAAGCACCCCACCTCTACACAGCACCCCAGGGTAGGTGCCCACTCGCCCACCCCCCCCTTGCCATGGTTAAACTCAGCTCAATTTATTAAAAGGAAGGCAAAGCTAATATTGTGTGAATAGACATCAGGCTCATCAGGAGCATATAGAACACCGTGGCACACACACTTGTTTGGTCCCTTTTTGCTATACACCCACATGCTGCAAGAGGCAAGAAATCTGCATTTTCTTTAGGAGAAAAACAAAAATGGCTTCACCTTTATTAGATCTCAAAGCCAGGCGGAGAGGAGGAGTGTTTTCGGGTTTTTCTTCTTTGACTCCCACAGACTCTTCCTGCAAGAAAAAAAGCATAGGTGTTAGTAATACGGCAAGCTCCTGGGATGAGTTACAAAAGGACATAATAGATGGAGGGGTATTATCCCTTCGATAGCAATTTCTGAACAGTGCTTGGATCATTACCACCCAACAAATCTATTCGGGATCGAATCTTTCTGTTGGATAATTATTATGCATTAAGATTTGTGTTTTATTTTTTAAGTTTGTGTCATTTGTATTCATGTTATGACTTTTTTCTAGTATAATTTCTTTCTAGCTTGTATCTTTTCCATGTAGACTAACACTTTATATATTGTTTAAATGATTGTTACAGTGCTTTTGTATATAAAATATTTTTAATCTCCTTTTAAGAGATCCAAGCTTTATCCCCCCAATGGAAACAAAGGATAGTAAATCTGGAAAAATCCAAGTCCATATGTTCTCTAAAGCAAACCTATCAGGGACTGCAACATATTCTAAGCTGATCACAGCCATTACAGTCCGAAGGTTTTCAAAGCTGAACTCCAGAATAAGCAAATATTGTCTGAATAGAAGAGTTAGGAGTATTTTTCTGTTAAATCTTTGTGTGCTTATTTCACATGTGTGAAACTTTACTTGCTGCAATAAAGACCGGTCACTGATGCTGTCTTTCTAGTGCAGGGTGACTGGTCTCGTCTCCGCCCCTTCCTGTAGTTTTCTGTAGGCAGCCCGTAGCGGGCGTGGCCTGCTGGGTCCCTCCCACAGCTTTGCCCTCTGCACAGGCTATGTACACCCCAGTGATGATGTCACTGCTTTTTTTTTTTTTTTTTTTTTACAAGAACATATATCTGGGTTTGCAAAATGGATTTGGTGCACAAAGTAAATTTATACTCCTATATTTAAATGAAAGTTTGAGCCTGGAGTTCAGCTTTAGGGTTTATTAACAGCTAAAATTAGGGCCATACCAAGCTATTTACACTCACTGGCCACTTTATTTAGGTACATCTGTTCCACGGAGTTTGTTAACACAAAATGGACCGGGGGGGGGATATTGGAGCATGATCAAAAAAGAGAGAAAGAAGAGAGAAAAGAAGCAAAAACAGGAAAAACTAGAGAAAAAAAAAAAAAGAAAGAAAAGAAAAGAAAGAAAAAGAAAGAAAAAAAGAAAAGAAAAAAGGTGAAGGGAAGGGGGAGATTTAAAATGGTGACATGGGGGTTTATTTACGAAAGGCAAATACACTTTGCACTGCAAGTGCACTTGGAAATACAGTGGCTCCCAATCTAAGGGGAAGATCTGAAATGAGGGGAAGCTCTGCTGATTTTATCATCCAATCATGTGCAAGCTAAAACGCTGTTTTTTATTTTCCTTGCATGTCCCCCTCGGATCTACAGCGACTTTACTTCCAAGTGCACTTGCAGTGCAGAGTGGATTTTCCTTTAGTAAATAACCCCCCCATGGTGTCACTGCAACAGAAACTGGTGGGGTTGCAGAAAGCAAAGTGACCCCCACGGGTGCATAGAAATACTTTGTGCCACAGTCTGGGTATCCAGAGCAATTCCCTCCGAGCTCCCACACAACAGCCATGGACAAGTCAAGGTTTTATGTGGGATCTGATGAACCAAAGAGCTTACTATTAGAGGTGCACCAAAACATATCGGCCGAAAACTTTATTGCGCCGAAAGAAAAAAAGGTGCCTATAATTGCACCGAAAAGGGGGCGGGGTCTGCCCCGGGAGCCACACATTGCAGGGATGTCATCCGTCCTCCCCTCCCTCCTCCTCACACAGAGTGGCGATTCTTCGTGTCATGGAAGCTGAACTGTCCAGGCGGCCGCAGTAACAATGTCCGGCCCCCTGTGATAGACAGCACACTGATCGAATACCGGGACATTGAATAAGTGTGACGTATAACAGAAGGCGGGACATTGTTACTGCGGCTGCCCGACCCGGGAAATTACAATCCAGCTCCATGACATAGCGGAAGATCGCTGCTCTGATGCTGGCACTGGTGAGGCTGCATCCATCTCCTGTATCATGTCTGCAGCCTCTGACCATCTCCTGTATCATGTCTGCAGCCTCTGACCATCTCCTGTATCATGTCTGCAGCCTCTGACCATCTCCTGTATCATGTCTGCAGCCTCTGACCATCTCCTGTATCATGTCTGCAGCCTCTGACCATCTCCTGTATCATGTCTGCAGCCTCTGACCATCTCCTGTATCATGTCTGCAGCCTCTGACCATCTCCTGTATCATGTCCTCAGTCTCTGACCCTCTCCTGTATCATGTCCTCAGTCTCTGACCCTCTCCTGTATCATGTCCTCAGTCTCTGACCCTCTCCTGTATCATGTCTGCAGTCTGACCCCAAGTAAGAGATTGCAGACATGATACAAGAGATGGTCAGAGACTGCATTTTTCTTGCACTAAAAAAGGTGCCAATAATATCCAAACAATAAAATAATAATAATTTAAATATTAAAAAGTTGAATAAAAAAAAAAAATATAATAGATATATATTAGTGTTTTTTGTTTTAAAACTAACATTTTCGGTACCAAAATTTCCATTTGGCGCAGTCCTACTTGCTATTGGATTAATGAAAAGTTTAACTATGTGTATCTGCATGTGAACACCCCAGCACACCACTAGGGGGAGTACCGGAGGCTTCGGTCCATCCATTACTCATCCCACAGAAAATAGGAGGAGAGTTCCTCTCCAGACATCACTAGACGGGGATTTTCCTGATCTCCTGACACTCAGCCGGGCCGACTCCATAATCCACATTAATATAGAAACAACTTACAAGCTTCTCTTGACTGACAGACGCAAAACAGAGAGAAAACACAAAACCAAAACTTCCAGGGCCCTCGGATTCCTTCTGCATTGAGTTGTATTGTAATTGTACTGTCCACCCTCACATTGTAAAGCACTGCGCAAACTGTTGGCGCCATATAAATCCTGTATAATAAGAACGACAACAACTTCCTTTTCTGAATAACTGCTGAATGGACGTCTCCAGCCACACCAATAAAATGATATCATAACACCAGTTATTGTGATCTCTCCCTTCCCACTAGAGAGCTGCACAGGAGAAGAAGGTGAAAAACACATTGTAACCCCCCCCCGTCTACCAAGCAGGTTTGACCCCCAAATCCCAGTTAGTTTGACTAACGATCGCTGTGTACTGTACTCAGCATTGTTCAATGTACCTTACAATGACCCACTTAAAGAGGTGGGATTAAATCTGGTTCATCTGGACTAGACAAAAAGGGATCACTTTGGAATTTGATTCATTTATGGTCAGCTTTAATTTGCATAGGTGAGCAGGACTCAAAAGCGATGACTTGGGAAATCTACTGGCGACATCCCTGTGCTGAGTTCCCGGGTCTGTACACCTGCTGTGCCCATTATGAGGGGTTCCCACCATCCCTGTGCTGAGTTCCCAGGTCTGTACACCTGCTGTGCCCATTATGAGGGGTTCTCACCATCCCTGTGCTGAGTTCCCGGGTCTGTACACCCGCTGTGCCCATTATGAGGGGTTCTCACCATCCCTGTGCTGAGTTCCCAGGTCTGTACACCCGCTGTGCCCATTGAGGGGTTCCCACCATCCCTGTGCTGAGTTCCCGGGTCTGTACACCTGCTGTGCCCATTATGAGGGGTTCCCACCATCCCTGTGCTGAGTTCCCGGGTCTGTACATCTGCTGTGCCCATTATGAGGGGTTCCCACCATCCCTGTGCTGAGTTCCCAGGTCTGTACATCTGCTGTGCCCATTATGAGGGGTTCCCACCATCCCTGTGCTGAGTTCCCGGGTCTGTACACCCGCTGTGCCCATTGAGGGGTTCCCACCATCCCTGTGCTGAGTTCCCGGGTCTGTACATCTGCTGTGCCCATTATGAGGGGTTCCCACCATCCCTGTGCCGAGTTCCTGGGTCTGTACACTCACTGTGCCCATTATGAGGGGTTGCGAAAGAGGACTATAGAAATTAGAAAAATTGACTTTACAGGCACAAGCGTAAATAAAAATAAATTTAAGTTTTTTATTTGGATAAAGTTAAAAAGCATTAGTAATGCAAACACATTAAAAAAAGCAAAATAATAGTAATCAACCCCAAAGACTCAAATAACACCTCCAAGATATATTTTAATCCAGATTGGTGCAAAAAAAAAATAAAAAGAAAAAAAAAAGAAGGAAGGAAGGATTAACCAGTAGCAGCATCCAATGGAAATAAAGTGTGTGGAGTGGTTGAGTCACAATATGAGGTCACACAAAGAATTCGCTCTGCATGTTACACGCATAGCTGCGCTTCTTCAGGAGCTTGTAGATCTAACGAATGTGTCAGAAAAACATCAAATAAGTATATCATAAAATCCAAAACAGAAGAAACAATATATTATGAGGGGTTCCCACCATCCCCGTGCTGAGTTCCCGGGTCTGTACACCCGCTGTGCCCATTATGAGGGGTTCCCCCCATCCCTGTGCTGAGTTCCCGGGTCTGTACACCCGCTGTGCCCATTATGAGGGGTTCCCACCATCCCTGTGCTGAGTTCCCAGGTCTGTACACCCGCTGTGCCCATTATGAGGGGTTCCCATCATCCCTGTGCCAAGTTCCCGGGTCTGTACACCCGCTGTGCCCAATATAAGGGGTTCCCACCATCTCTGTGCTGAGTTCCTGGTTCTGTACACCTGCTGTGCCCATTATGAGGGGTTCCCACCATCCCTGTGCTGAGTTCCTGGTTCTGTACACCTGCTGTGCCCATTATGAGGGGTTCCCACCATCCCTGAGCTGAGTTCCTGGGTCTGTACACACGCTGTGCCCATTATGAGGGGTTCCCACCATCCCTGTGCTGAGTCCCCGGGTCTGTACACCCGCTGTGCCCATTATGAGGGGTTCCCACCATCCCTGTGCTGAGTCCCCGGGTCTGTACACCCGCTGTGCCCATTATGAGGGGTTCTCACCATCCCTCTGAGTTTTCCTAACTTTAATGCATCTGACTGCATTCTGCATTGTATAAAATAGATCATAAACACAGTGGCAGACTATTAGTCCCTCGTAATGACCACAGAAGACATGTAGAAATCACGACACAAGAGACCCCCCCCCCCCCCCCCCCCAAAAAAAATGCCGGCTTAACACTCTGGCAAACAATGTCATGGAAGACCGGCTGGACTTTTCTTCTTCAGGGACAGCTGTGATCGAGCAAATGCCGCACCTTTCCTATAAGTAGAGTGAATGAGTCACCCGGCGGGCAGAGTATTAATAATTCATCCACACGGGTTATCACGCCCTCAGACTCTCAAATGACATGAAGCTCATTTTAAGAAACTATATGACTTAAAGCGGAACCAACCCACCGGATAAGATGGCGGCTTCCTTGCCTGGCAAGAATAAGAGGGTTTAGTTCCGCTTTAAGTGAAGGAAATCCTGTCTCTGTATAACAACATGTAGCAGGATGGCGTGTTTACCGCCGCTACCTCCTTCCCCTCCTCACCCCTCGCTGGTTGTCACCGGCACCATCAGCCCAGCACATATGCTCCTAACAAATGACACCAACAGTTGGCAGAGCCCGACAGGGAAAGCTGAGGGACCGGTGACCCAATCAGGTCTGCTCCCTCCTTGGGATGGACAGCAGGCGGTGTGCGAATTCAGCCAATAGCAGGCTGTCTATTGGCTTTGGAATCCGCCCACTGCCGATCTCAAAGGGAGCGCACCTGATTGGGATTCAGAGACACTACATCTCCATCAGGCTCCGCCCAGCCAGCTATAAAACTCATTAGCCAATGCGCTGTGTGTGCGAGGACACTCAGCTCTACTGAGAACTGGTTTCATATGGACACTCCAGCATGACAAAAATGTCATCCCTTGCACCCAAAAACATGCACCCATTTCCAACAGGTACATGCGATGACATGCTGATGCAAGCTTGTTGATATCAGTGCGTATATTCAACACTGGGATAATAGCAATGTCAAAACGTATGACGAAACGCGTAGGGTAGTGCCTAACGTGATGCCATCATGCATAGCAGCGGCCTGCTGGAAGGATCGTGTATACCAGTGGCGGAGAACCTTGGCACCCCAGATGTTTTGGAACTACATTTCCCATATCGCATGCACTCTACAGTGTAGCTGAGCATCATGGGAAACGTAGTTCCCAAACATCTGGGGTGCCAAGGTTCGCCTTCACTGGCATATGGGATCGATTTACACTGCAGCTTATGGCGATAAGCTTATATCGATTTATTTGATGTGACTGCACTGCTAATATTTTTAACCACTTCAAGACCAGGCCTATTTCTGACACTTCTTTACAAACTAAAAATCTGTATTTTTAACCTAGAAAATTACTTAGAACCCCCAAAAATATATATATATATATATATATATATATATATATATATATATATATATATATATATATATATATATATATATATATATATATATATATATATATATTTTATCAAAGGCCGTAGAAAATAAAATGACGGCCATAGCAATATTTTATGTCACACGGTATTTGCGCAGCGGTCTTTCAAACTGATTTTTTTTTTTTGGGGGGGGGGGGGGGATACACTTTACTGAATTTTAAAAAAATGAAAAAAAATAAAAATAAAAATAATAATAAAACAATTAAATTAGCCAAAATTTTTGTACAAATGTGAAAGCTGATGTTACGCTGAGTAAATTGATACCCAACATGTTACGCTTTAAAATTGCGCGCACTGGGGAAAAACTACGGAACTCCATAGGCGACACTTTAAAAAATAATTAACGGTTACCAGTTTAGAGTTATAGGGCGTACACACGGTCGGACTTTGTTCGGACATTCCGACAACAAAATCCTCGGATTTTTTCCGACGGATGTTGACTCAAACTTGTTTTGCCTACGCACGGTCGCACAAAGTTGTCGGAATTTCCGATCGACAACCACGCGGTCACGTACACCACGTACGACGGGACTAGAAAAGGCCGGTTCAGAACCAAGCGCGGCACCCTTTGGGCTCCTTTTGCTAATCTCGTGTTAGTAAAAGTTTGGTGAGAGACGATTCGCGCTTTTTCAGACTCGTGGCTTTCAGATCGTTTTCTGCCGTTCAGTTTGTGCTTGTGGGTTTGTATCTGCTCTTCAGTGCGTGCAGTCAGTTCGTATCGGAGTTTTCTGTGCGATCCACTCGTTGCTGTTTTTCAGGTCGCTCTTCACAGGCCTTGCTGTTCTTCAGTGCGTTCTGTTACTTCGTTCTGAGCAGCCGACCGTTTTCTAGCCATGTTTCGTATGCGTACTCCTCGTAGAGTTCGTGCTGTGCGGGGGCTTGGTGTTGGGGTCCTGACCTTGACACAAGTCCAGTCCATGAACAGGGTGGGGAGGAGTTCATGGACCAAGAATTGGTTGCTTCAGCGTGACCAGTTCTGTCATATGCCTTTGCTCCGTGAGAATAATCCTGATGATTTCAGGAACTTTCTCAGGATGGCGGACCCCGTGTTTCACTGTCTGTTGGCTTTGCTGACCCCTTATATTAGCAGGCAGGATACCTGCATGAGGCAAGCCATCACTCCGGAGCGGAGGTTGGTCACTACCTTGCGGTATTTGGCCACAGGGAGAAGTCTGCAGGACTTGAAGTTCTCGACAGGCATCTCCCCCCAGGCTCTGGGGATCATTATCCCAGAGACCTGTTCTTCCATCATCCAGGTCCTGCAGAAGGAGTATATGAAGGTAAGATTTTTATCCTTTTATATCACATTTTATTGTATTGAATGTTTGATAATATATTGTATTTCTTTCCTCATTCCCTAATTACCATGATTGTAATATGCTGTGAATGTCCCCTTTGTCCTCATGCATGCTGGATTTTTATGTAATTATTATTATGTCCTTCATACATATTTGCCCTTCAATAACCTCTCCAGCATGGTGTCTCCTGCCCTATATTCACCTCATGTAGTCACTTAACAATGTATTTTATCTGCTCCATAGTAGTGCTTTACCCCAAACACCCCCTAAAATGTTTTGAAATGTTATTTTTGATTTAAATTCAGGCAGAGTGCCAGAGGCTTTTTTTTGGGTTGTCCCCAAATTTTTTGTAACCCTCCCTCCTCCAACTGCTAAGTCAGCTGATCCCAATTCTCTATCCTCAA
Organism: Aquarana catesbeiana; assembly: GCA_037953035.1. Lineage (NCBI taxonomy): Eukaryota > Metazoa > Chordata > Amphibia > Anura > Ranidae > Aquarana > Aquarana catesbeiana. The sequence continues at coordinate 57,453 of JBBHAA010002571.1, read as the reverse complement.
TCATCTATCTGCTGACTTTGCCAAACCCATACACACTATACCCATCTCTTTACTGGTCAGATTTATGGATGAATTCCCCAAAGCATGTAGTGCAAGGGCCTGCCTGTATACTTTCCAATGGTACGGTTTAAAGTTTTGTTATTCTATTATTATCTTGATAGGTAATAGCAGAATGTCCAAATGTCCTCAAATGTGTACAGTGTGTCTTTGTATTATGACACTTCTTACCTGTCCAGTGGTCTGCCAATAGTGTAACTAAGGAGGGGCTGTTCCAAGTAATACCCATTATTTAGGCATTCATCTCTAAATGAAGTGAAGAGGGTTACCTGTCCAAGAGTTCCCCCCCTATAATGTTAGAAATGGCCCATGAGGGGGGGGAGGGGGAATATGATAGGTGTACCTTATACTTTGTTGTTAAATTCCGCTTAATAAATGCTATCTGGAGGTTGCCCCATAACATTTGTGTCTAATCTGCTTGCCATGTTTCTGTGAAAAAATAGTAATGTTTATTGTTTTTTCCTCAACAGTTTCCTTCAACGCCACAGGAATGGCAGACTGTGGCCTCCCACTTTGCCCAGCGGTGGGACTTTCCTAACTGCGGAGGGGCAATTGATGAGAAACACATCCACATCGTCCCACCACCCAACTCGGGGTCGTACTATTATAATTACAAGGGGTTTAATAGTATAGTGATGTTGGCGGTGGTGTCGGCTAATTACGAGTTCTTGTATGTGGACGTGGGGAAGAATGGCCGGATGTCCGATGGTGGAGTCATCGCCCAGACGGAGTTCTACAGGCGTCTCCAGAATGGCAGTTTGGACTTGCCACCTCCAGAGGACAATGTTGAAGGTCTCCCATTTGTGTTCGTTGCTGATGAAGCATTTGCGCTGGGGGACCACCTGATGCGGCCATTCCCGATGAGGACCCTCACCCCGGAACAGAGGGTTTTTAATTACCGGCTGGCCAGAGCCCGAAGAGTGGTGGAGAACACATTTGGAATCCTGGCCAGCCGGTTCCGATTATTTCTGACACCCATCCATATGGCGGAGTATAAACTGAACCATATAATACTTGCCTGCTGTGTTCTCCATAATTTTTTAAGAAAACATTCAGCCAACTATGCTGGCTCAGTAGGGCCTGAGGCCGGAATCCCAAATCCATCAACACTGACGGCGCTTGAAAGTGGCCGTCCTGGCTTGCCCTCCCTGAGTGCCCGTGATGTCCGGTTACGCTACCTGGAGTTCTTTGCGGGTAGGGGGGCTATCAATATGCCAGACAATCTGTGAAACTTTTTTCTAATAAAAAACAACCAAAAGAAATTCTTTGTGGACATTTACTGCTTGTGTTTGTTTTAGCTGACCCTGACAGAAATGTGTTGAGTGCAGAAAATGTCGTGATTGGGTAACCTTATAAAAAACAGTGTTGGCTGGTACTTCCTAAATGCAAAAACACATTTCACTACAATTGCACTTGCAACTGCACTGAACCTGCACTTGTAGTGCAAAGTGTACTTGCCCTTAGGAAATAACCCCCATTTTTGCATAAAACAGCAATTACATCACCCCAAAAGTGTTGTAGTGTTGAGACAATAATCCACACATTCTTGAGTAAGGCACTTTTTTATACCTGCACAATCACATGTGCATTTACGAAAGGTTTTTAAAACAAACCAACATGTTTGTTGTATAACAATTTTTGCAGTAGCATTATCAAAAATAGAAATGTCCATTTCAGATAAAACAGGCCTGTGTAAAACCAACAAGAAAGCCAAAAAACTTGAACTTACAAAGTTCACATTAGGTAAAACCTGAAGGCTTTATCAGACATCAGTATTTAGGAACTGGGTTTGATATAGCGTTCAGATGGGGGGAAACCACCCCTGGAAAAGCCAAATTTGGAAGATGCACACCAATTTACGAATGTCAACATGTGCTATCTGCCATCAGGGGGGATCAAGGGACGTGTTTTGGGGGAGCAAGCCCTTCCTCAACGCGACTTTATAATTGAGGAAGGAGTTGCACCCCCAAAACGCGTCCATTGATCTCCCGTGATGGCAGATAGCACATGTTGGCACACTGTGTGCATCCTCCAAATTTGGCTTTTCTAAACATTGAAAACATTTTTGGAAGATTGGACCACAATAATAAAACTGGTGATTTTGTGGGGTTTAAATTCGCCCCAAAACATCAATGATGTTATTATTTTTTTTAATAACATCATTGATTTTTTGCTTGATGTTTTGCAGTTCGGCATTACACCCCATGATCTCCCCGATCAGTATCTGGGCACTTTCAGATGTGAAACGTTCTCTCTCCCTCACATCACGATCACCTAAAAAGAGATAAAGAACAAAAAAAAAAGGTCTCAAAAATCTGCCACCATCCATCTCTTTTACCTGAGCCTGTGGTCGCAGACACTCACCTGTTGTGGTGCCAATCTCCACCACGTCTTCTTCTTCCTCCTGCTCAGCTTCTTGTGTTGGTATTTCCCCTTCTTCCAGAGGGGGGGGGGGGCTCTGGTCTCCTCGGATGAGGGGTGTCCTCCGAGTCTTTTCTCCCCTATGTAAAACAAAAATGGTATAATTAGCACACAGATATTTGATGGCAGAACTAGAAATAGGAAACATTGCTTGGAAGTGGGGTACAATTGTCTATTTTAGCCGAGTTCCAAGATGTATATTTTTTAGTGTCCTTTGTCAAGCTGCAATACTTTACCTGTTTGGTACAAGCTTCACAGATGTAGCCCCCCCCTATAGTATACACTGGAGCACCTGTGTGGCCCCCTAATAAAAATGGTGTTCTTGTGTCCCACACTAGTGCTCCAGTGTCCAGATGTGAAAACAGCTGCTCAGTGTCCTCTCCTTACACACAATCTAGTTGGCATTTCATTCTAGTAACAAACCCATCTACACAAACAAATATTTGGCATCCAAGTAGGCCCCAAAAAATGTGTGAAAATGCATATGGCCTAAACAATGGTGTTCTAGAGGCCGAAAGAAAAAGGTTTGATACGAACGAATAATGGGCCCATGAACATTAAAGTTGCCCTTTTAAACGTTACAATTAATAAAAGCATATGGAGCAGAACGAACGGAATAAAGACAGAAAGAATAGGAACACAGCACAACTACTTACTTTTTTGCAGCACTCTCCGGATCTTTCGGTACTGCTCTGGCTCTCTCAACTTCAGGTCCGACCACCGCTTCCTGAGCTGATCTTTCGATCTTCGGACCCCGAAATTCCTCTCAAGACTCCTGACCACTTTCGCCATGATCTTGGCCTTTCGTATATTGGGGTTGGGGTAAGGCCCATATTTTCCGTCATAGTCGGACTTCTTCATGATGTCGACCATCTCCAACATCTCCCCAAACGACATATTTGTGGCCTTAAAACGTCTCCTTCTGGATCGGGACGTGCCTGGATCCGGCCTTTCCTCCTCCTCCTCCTCCTCCTCGTTGCTAGAATTAGCACGCACCTGCTGTAACTCCGCCATGTGCTCTTCACCCACTGCGCCGAACGAAAAGGGGCGGGGAATAGACTAGAAAGAATGTCAGGGGCGGGCGGAGTTACACGCATGCGCAGTGTGTATAAAGCATAACACGCGTGCGTATTACGTACGATCTGTGAGCGGAGGAAGGAGCATTGGACGCGTCGATCGTAAGAACGAAGGTAAGAGACAAACTTGTGCCTATACTGCTTCTAGATTGAGGCATATATTGTAACAAGATTAGGAGAGTTTTGTCTGACATTAGGCTTTGTCTTGTGTTGTGTCTTGCAGTGAACATGGATATCTTAATGAAAGACAATGACTTCATGTCAGTATTCGTAGAGATGCTAAGGGAGCTGCCCTGTCTGTGGGAGATTAACCACCCCCATTTCAAGAACCAAGCAAAGAGGAAGGCAGCACTGGAGCAATTGTGTGAAATTGTGAAGCAGGTGATCCCCACGGCAGACATCACTTATTTAAAGATTTTCATTGGTGGCCTGAGGAGCACATATCTAAGGGAGCGCAAGAAAGTCCTGGATTCACAGAGATCCGGAGCAGCAGATGACATCTATGTCCCCAGGATGTTGTACTACGACAGGCTGCATTTTCTGGCAGGCCAGACTGAACCCAGGCCATCCCTCTCCAGTCTTCCTTCCACGCTTGCTTCCCCCCCGGCTGAGGCTTCTGACGCCCAACCTGGGCCTTCCAGGCCACATGTGGCGGAGCCCAGATTGAGCCAGGTATAGCATTCCTCGAAATATTTCTGCTTGTCCAATCAATGATGTTAACTAGATGTTAGTTGGGAGTACTAATTTAGGATTGTGATTGATGAAGCAAAAACTAAAACCATGTCCCTTTTTCATACACAGGGAAGTCTCAGCCAGGAGGTGGCTGGGCCGAGCCGGCTGGCTGATATCAAGGTCCCTCCACCCCCCCTGAAAATAGAAAGTGGCAGTAGGAGGAGTACCCTAGAGGAGGCTGCTATAGCATTCTTTTGGAGGGCTACAGAGGTCCTGGGAGCACCCCACACCATGGAGGAGAACATTGCTGCCTTCATAGCATATCAAATGCAGAGGATGGAGGAGGGCCAAAAAGTCTTGTGTGAGGCCCTCATATCGGAGGCTCTGGAGAAAGGTATGAGGGGCCAAATTACACCTCACACACATCTTGGGGATGGTCCTCCTCCTCCTGCAGGTCCTCCTCCTCCTTCTCCCTCTCCTCCAGGTCCTCCCAGTCCTCCTCCAGGTCCCCCCAGTCCTCCTCCTCCTCCAGGTCCTACTCCTTCTCCTGCCACATCTCCAACTACACAGCCACAGCCCGGAAGGAAGCGTGGAAGGAAGACCAGACAGTGATTGCCCTGGGTTCAGTCTGGTCGGCCAAAAAATGCAGCCTCTTGTGGTACCACAGCCTGGGGACACACATGTCATCTGCTGCTATCCGGATCTCTGCGAATTCTGGACCAGACTGCCCTCCCTTACATATGGACTCCTCAGGCCACCAATTTTGATGTTGAAGAATTGATGTCTGCCATGGGGGTCCCAGACTTCGCTAATTTCTCCTGTTGATCCAGTGTTGCCTTCCTCTTTGTTTGGTTCTGATCCCTTAATAAAGGATTTTTGTTTTGAATTATACTGTCCTATGTGTTTTATTTCAAAAAGGACAGTTGGTTTGTGAGGATTCAGGTACATTGCAAATATACAATGTGAAATGAACAAGGGTCACCAACACCAAACAATCTCCTTGAGATTAAATAATAAAACATATCAATGGTGTTGGGGTAACTTGACACACAAAACACACACAAAAATATTCTGGAGTAAAAATAAAAATAACATTGAACAAAGATCAGCCTTGGAAAAAATCCAAACATTAAAGAAAAAAAAAGGCTGAAAATCCAAAAAATAAAAAAAAAAATATAAAACTGTCAGATGTGACAACTAATAGCAATATATTCAGGGAATCCCACTAAAAAAACACAAATAAAAGTTTGTGAGAAGTGTGTGTGAATATGAGCAGCAAAACTACTTAATTCTTGTCACATTATAAAGAAGAAGAGAGTGCGCTGTATTAAACCATTTTGAACATTGCAGCGTGACGAAAGTGCTGTATCCATTGCGAACGCTAAGTTTACCAGAACGAGCTGTCCCGTGTCGGAATTTCTTCTGAGCATGCGTGGCACTTTGTGCGTCGGAACAGGCCACACACGGTCGGAATTGACGCGATCGGATTTTGTTGTCGGAAAATTTTATCTCCTGCTGTCCAACTTTGTGTGTCGGAAAATCCGATGGAAAATGTCCGATGGAGCCCACACACGGTCGGAATTTCCGACAACACGCTCCGATCGGACATTGTCCATCGGAAAATCCGACCGTGTGTACGGGGCATTACAAAGGAAGTCTGGTGCTAGAATTATTGCTCTTGCTCTGACAAATCGCTGCGATTCCTTACGTGTGATTTGAGCACTGTTTACATTTGCGGGCGTGACTTACGTATGCAGTTTCTTTGGTGCATGAGCACGCGGGTACTAAAAAATAGGAATGCACCGATACCATTTTTTTTTTTTTACAAGTACCGATATTTTTTTTTTTTTTTTTTTTTTTTTTTTATTACTCGCCGATACCAATTACCGATACCTACCGCAACTGTTTTGTTTTAACTTCAGCTGTCAGCAATGGTACAAAGCATTGAAAAGTTATTTACAAATGAAATAGATTTTTTTTTTAATGTAGCGTTTTTTCAATGTGAAATGTGTAAATATATATATATATATATATATATATATATATATATATATATATATGTGTAAAAATATTCACTAACAAAAAAAAAAAAGTTTTAATTGTTTATCGTTTACAAAATAGACGTGAACAAAAGAAAAAAAAAAAAAAGCAGGAAAATAATTAAAAGGGAGGAGAATAGGGAGTTAATTAAGGCTGATTAGAGTAAATTAAGGGTTAATAAGGAGTTTTAAACAGAGGAACATTTGTTCATTGTTGATCTGCAGATGAGGAAACAAATATACAAAAAGAAACAATGTTTCTTTTTATTATAGTGTTTCAAAGCTGAGCATTGTTAATAAATATTGCAGGCTGCTTTTTATTTTTTTTGGACAGCTCCAATTACAGGACTTATTCAAAGCGGAGTTCCACCCATTTTCCGAACTTTGTCTGTGCTGCATGCCCTTAGCTTATACTTTTCACAATGGCCTTTTTAATTTTTTTTTTATGCTTGTAAATACCTTATTTTAGTTTGTTCTCCTAGGCGATTATGTCACTAGGTGATTCGCAAGGGTTCCTGGGATAGCGCCGTCACGTATCCCAGGAGTCCTTGCGAATCGCCTATTGCCCGAAATCACGCGTTATTTCCAGACTGTTGCTACGACAACGTGTCAGGAGGATGGAGCGCCGCACGGTGACTTTACTGCACAGGCGCGAGATCAGGAGGTGCATGCTGGGAATCCAGCTGCACCTAGTCCCGGAAATAGATACCAGAGCGCTTCAGATGCCCACAGTGGACATGGCCCCTGCCAGCTTCCAAGATCAAGGTAGTCTCTTTATTTTAAACTGAAATTAACCGGAATACACTATAGGCACTAGCTAAATGTGCCAGATAAAGTTTATAAAAAAACAAAAAAAATTTGACTTTGGGGACTGGAACTCTGCTTTAACACTGGGGAGACCCAATGACAGCTCAAAGAACTGACCACTGAATTCTGACCACTATTTTTGCTGTTACAAAGAATATAAACATCCCTTGTGACAATAATAGGCAGTGACAGGTACTCTTTATAGAGGGATCTGGGGGTCCAAAAGACCCCAAACCCCTCCTCTGCACTTCAAAGTACTCAAAATGCAAAAAAAAAAAAAATAAAATAATCAGCATTTTTGAATACCTTGGATTTTTTTTTTTCTTTTTAAATCGGCTCCGTTGGCTGCCGAGTTAACCAGAAGTGACTTTGCTTCCGGGTTACTAAAATCGGAGACCCGATCTAAGCCAAATCTGGCTTTGTTCGGGACTCCGACCAGGCAGCGGACGTGCCGACAGAACGGGAGACCCGGGGCGGAGCAGCATCGGTTGTTCTCACATGAAAGCCAACCGTCCGCTCTATAAAAAAAAAGCGGTCTCTATAAAAAAAATCATGAAGGTCAATGAACACACCAGACAAGTCAGAGATAAAGTTGTGGAGAAGTTTAAAGCAGGGTTAGGTTATAAAAAAAAAAAAAAAAAATCTCCCAACCTTTGAACATCTCGCGGAGCTCTGTTCAATCCATCATCGGAGAATGGAAAGAGTATGGCACAACTGCAAACCTACCAAGACATGGCCGTCCACCTAAACTGACCGGCCGGGCAAGGAGAGCATTCATCAGAGAAGAGCCAAGAGGTCCATGGTAACTCTGAAGGAGCTGCAGAGATCCACAGCTCAGGTGGGAGAATCTGTCCACAGGACAACTATTAGTCGTGTTCTCCACAAATCTGCCCTTTATGGAAGAGTTACAAGAAGAAAGACATTGGTGAAAGAAAGTCATAAGAAGTCCTGTTTGTAGTTTGTGAGAAGCCATGTGGAGGACACAGCAAACATGTGGAAGAAGGTGATCTGGTCAGATGAGACCAAAATTGAACTTTTTGGCCTAAAAGCAAAACGCTATGTGTGGGGGGAAAACTAACACAGCACATCACCCTGAACACACCATCCCCACCGTGAAACATGGTGGTGGCAGCATCATGTGGCGGGGATGCTTTTCTTCAGCAGGGACAGGGAATCTGGTCAGAGTTGATGGGAAGATGGATGGAGACAAATACAGGACAATCTTAGAAGAAAACCTGTTAAGAGTCTGCAAAAGACTTGAGACTGGGGCGGAGGTTCACCTTCCAGCAGGACAACGACCCGAAACATACAGCCAGAGCTACAATGGAATGGTTTAGATCAAAGCATATTCATGTGTTAGAATGGCCCAGTCAGTCCAGACCTAAATCACATTGAGAATCTGTGGCAAGACTTGAAAACAGCTGTTCACAGACGCTCTCCATCCAATCTGACAGAGCTTGAGATATTCTGCAAAGAAGAATGGGCATGTGCAAAGCTGGTAGAGACATCCCCAAAAAGACTTGCAGCTGTAATTGCAGAGAAAGGGGGTTCTACAAAGTATTGACTCCGGGGGGCGCCATACAAATGTCCCCCCCACCACTTTTCACGTATTTGTAAAAAATTTGGAAAACCATTTATCATTTTCCTTTCACTTCACAATTATGAGCCACTTTGTGTTGGTCTATCACATAAAATCCCAATAAAATACATTTACGTTTTTTTGGTGGCAACATGACAAAATGTGGAAAATTTCAAGGGGTGTGAATACTTTAAAGGCACTGTATATATGTTGTGGTTTGAAAGTGATTTACTGGGGTTATGGCTGAAGCTAACCCTGTATTTTTATTTACCTATATACTCGAGTATAAGTTGAGTTTTTCAGCACATTTTTTGGTGCTGAAAGTGCCCCCCTCGGCTTATACTAGTCAAGCACTTTTCTGCAGCAAAAAATTTCATTTTCCAAACAGACTTTGGGGCCCCGTATCTCAGGGCCACTTTGTGCTAGGAACCCCAAATTTGGTGTGTAAACCCAGTGGAACTGGTACCACAACATATCCAAAGCTGGGGTTCCTAACACTAAGTGACCCCAACATACGGGGCCCCAAAATCGGTTCGGAAAATGTCATTCTCTGCTGCAGAAAAGTGCTTGACATTTTCTGAACCGACTTTGGGGCCCTGTATCTCAGGGCCACTAGGTGCTAGGAACCCCAAATTTGGTGTGCAAACCCAGTGGAACTGGTACCATAACATATCCAAAGCAGAAAAGTGCTTGACATTTTCTGAACCGATTTTTGGGGCCCTGTATATCGGGGACACTTGGTGCTAGAAACCCCAGCTTTGGACATTTTATGGTGCTAGTTCCACTGAGTTTGCACACCAAATTTGGGGTTTCTAGCACTAAGTGGCCCCGAGATACGGGGCCCCAAATTCGGTCAACTGTGTCCATCTGCAGCAATGTCATTTCGGGACCATTTGGGTTCAGAGACCCCAAATTTTGGCTGCAGCTAGGGAGCATCTAGGAACCCTTAACTACCGAGTTTGAAGTTCGGGGGACCTATGGCTGCAAATGGGCACAGTGAGGCTGCAAATGGGCACAGTGAGGCTGCAAATGGGCATTGTTGACCCTCTTTTCCACTTACAGTAGCTGCGCATTTCTCACCCTCGTTTTATACTCTGGTCACTAAGTTTCTCCCATTTTTTTGTGGTAAATTAGGTGCCTCGACTTATACTCGGAACGACTTATACTTGAGTATATACGGTATTTCTTTAAAGCACCCCCATCCCTCGGCGCTCGCACGCAAAAGCAAACGCATATATAAAAACGGTGTTCGCACCACACCATGTGAGAACAATAATTCTAGCGCTAGACCTCCTCTGTAACTCTAAACTGGTAACCTGTAAAAATGTTTAAAGTGTCGCCTATGGAAATTTTTAAGTACCGTAGTTTGTCGCCATTCCATAAGTGCACAATTTTCAAGCATGGCTTGTTAGGTATCTATTTACTCGGCGGATCATCATCTTTCACATTATACAAAAAAAAATAAATAATAATAATAATAATAATAATAATAATATTGGGTTCACTTCATTAAAGTGAATTTTTCCCAAAATAATTGCGTTTCAAAAGGCCGCTGCGCAAATACAAACATTTTAATGAAAACATTAGAATGAAAGCAATAATTCTAGCACTAGACCTCCTATAGAACTCTAAACTGGTAACATGTTAAAAAATAAATAAATAATTAAAAAAAAAAAAAAATAGTAAGTGTCACCTATGAAGATTTTTTTTTTTTAAATATCGTAGTTTGACGCCATTCTACGGGGCGTAAGCAATTTTAAAGCGCGACATGTATTTACCGAGCGTAACATCATCTTTCATATTTCACGAAAAAAAAAAAAATGGGGTATATATATATATATATATATATATATATATATATATATATATATATATATATATATATATATATATATATATATATATATATATAATTGTGTTTTGGTTTGTTCTTTAATTCATTAAAAAGTGTATATTTTTCCAGAAAAAAAAATTTTAAAAATTGAATTTGAAAAAACTGCCACACAAATACCGAGTAACAGAAAAAATTGCAACGATCGCCATTGTATTCCGTAGGGTAGGACTCGACAAACCCCAGGCTGCCATTGCGACCAGAAGTTACAACATGGCGGCTGGGCTGTCACCCGAAAGCTCCACAAACTCCGCCAGCTACATAAGCCGGGCTTTGCTTGCCCATCAGCAGGCTTGGGGCCGACATAGCGGGTGCCGCCGGGTTGAGGGGGTGGATGGTTGTTGAGCCGGAAGTGACGTGACAATTTCTGGGTCCCCCATTTCCCCGACCATCACGGGCGGAAAAGACTGTATGGCAGTGCAATGTGCATTACATTCAGTGGAGCACAGGGGGAGACATGCAGGGTCCCCTATTTGATGGTGGGGGGGGGGGGGGGAGTTACACCCAAGCACATTAAACCACCCCCCCCCCCCCAAAAACGTATCGAGGCTCCCACATATACAAACACACGCGGCGGGGCAAAACGCAGATTGCGATAAACATTAAAAATCGCCACTCAGGCCAGCTCAAGCAGTAATTCTAGCAACTCGGCTTTTATATTTTAACAAAAAAATGGGTAGTTTATTTTTTTGGGCCCTAAAATTAACTTTTAAATGTGTTTTTTTTTACTTTGCAGGAATGTAGTGTGACTTAAAAAAAAAAAAAAAAAAAAAAAAACGGAACTACTGCCATTTTATTCTCTAGGGTGTCTGCTGTCAGAAAATATATACATGTTTGGGGATTTTATGTAATCTTCCGGGCTAACATTTTTTAAACGCGTGCAAAAAACGCCGGTCTGTGAAAGGGTTAAAGGATAAGTTCACCTTCAGGGACATGGCTACATCTTCTACCCAAATTTTATTTTATTACTAACAAAAACACACACACCTGGCTCCTTACTTTTTTAGCTGGCTCCTAGAATCAAAACCAATTGGTCAAGCCCTGAATTACGTCATTAGCGATATCGGCGCCATCTATGCCGGCAAAGGACGACGCGGGCGCCCAGCACTGGTATGTGTTGTTGATAAAAACATGTATTGCGTGTCACAGTACGGGCACCGATGACACAATCTGTCCAATATTGTTTTAGTGATGAGAATGATGAAATAAGACTAATATAAGCGGATGATGAAGTCCTGTACCCAGCAAACTGATTGTGAAGATTCTGTCTGCTCCAGGCATAGTAAATTCCTCTGGGGGTGGGGGGGGGGGGGGTGTAGGGTAATAGATCATCTTTTCTGAAAAGGTAAAGTTACACTTTAAGCCCTGGTTCCCACCAGTGCAGCTTCAAAATCGCGTTACTTCAGCGCAATTTTAAAGCCACAGATCAGTGCGATTTGCACCTCGGATTTAACTGCGACTTCGTTTAACAGAAGTCTATGCAAAGTCGAAAAAAAAAAAATAAATAATAAAATCGGCAAACAGTAGTGCAGAAACCTTTTTCTGGTTGGTGGCAATTTGAACGGATCCATTGCTGGCAATGGGGATTAATTTGTCATGCGTTTTGGAACTGAAATCGCACCAATGTGAACAAGGACTAAGCCCTGGGTCACACCAGAGCAGCTTTTAAAATTATGCTATTTCAAGCCGCAAATCAGTACGATCTGGACCTTCAATTTCATTGCAGCTTGCAACTTCATTTAAGAGAAGTCAATGCAAAAAGGAAATTAAATTAAAAAAATAAAAATATAAAAAGTAGTGCAGAAACCTTTTTTTAAGGTTGCTGCGACCTGGGTCGCAGCTATTTGAACGGTTCCACTGCTAGCAATAGGGTGCAACTTGTCATGCAATTTTGAACTGTCAAATAGCACTGGTGTGAACGGGGGGGGGGGGGTAAAAATTCATAAAATGTGTATCAGCAAATAATACAAATCATCCACAACTATGTTAGTGATGTTACCCTGTTTCCCTGAAAATAAGACCTAGCGTGATTGTCAGTGATGGCTGCAATATAAGCCCTACCCCCCAAATAAGCCCTAGTCAAAGTCCTTGTAGGTCTTCTTTTCAGGGAAACAGGGTAATAATGAAACAATGAGGCACACGATGTACACAGTGATGGGAGATACCGATCACATAATAATGTGTCTATGCTGAGGATACAAGCTGAGATTATCATGCTGATGACCCAATAATGTATTTACTGCTAATGAGGATACAAAGTATCCAGTCATAAAATATATACAAAGTGGTGGTGATGATGCAAAATATCCAGCACTGTGATAATGACGCTGATGACATATAATGTGTATTGCTGGTGATGATATAAAACACAGCGGTCAGAATGATACAATGTATCCAGTACTGTGATGGAGATGTTAATGACAACATTTGTATATTGCTGGTGAGAATACAATGTATCCAGCACAGGGATAGCGATCCCAAAGATAACATAATAAGTAGATTGCTGGTGATGATCCCATGAACCCAATGACACAATATAAACAAAGTGGTAATGATAAAGTGTAGACAGAAATGTGATGGAGATGTTAATGAAATCATTTTTATATTGCTGGTGATAATACAATGTATCCCGTGACATACGTGTGCCCTGATGATGATCATACAATGTTTTCAGCATTGTGTTAGCGAAACCAATCATGAAATAATATGTATAGTGTAATGATGCTACAATGAATACAGCACTTATCATGAAGATAAACATTTTTAATGTATCAAGTGCTATAATAAATAAATATGTATCCAGCATTAATAATGAAGAAAAAAAAAAAAATTTATATATATATAAAATGCAGAGCCAAGATAATGATGATGATACAATGTATCCAGGACGATCGTGTCTAACTGGTGATGATATAATGCATCCAGCACTGCTCATAAAGATGTTATATGGGCAACAATACAATGTATCCACCACTGACAATGATGACATAAATGTATCTAATGATTATAGAAAGTATCCAGTGCCATAATAATACAATATATCCAGCACTGATGATGAAGACACTATATACAGTATATATCATGATGATAGAATGTATCCAGAGCCATAATAATGTGTACACTGGTGATCATACAATGTATCCAGCACTGATAATTAGAGAAATAAAAAATATATATCTATCCCCAGCACTGATAATGAAGGTATAAACATATACAGTATATATAGTGATGAGGATACAATGTATCCAGGGTAATGATTATATATCCATCCAGCACTGATAATAAAGTTATAATAGATGTACAGTATATCAATGATACAATGTATCCAGTGTAATGATAATAATAATGAAGTTGTAAAATATATATCTAGAGAGATGAGGCTACAATGTATCCGGTGAAATAATAATAAATATAGATGATGAGGACACAATGAGTAACAATAATATTATATATAGATAATGATACAATGTATTTGGTGTAATGATAATAAATATAGAAGATGAGGATACAAGGTGTAATAATAATAATAAATAATAATAAAAAAAATATTATATATATAAAGATACAATGTCTCCAATGTTGAGAATGAAGGTATATTATATAGAATAGATGATGATACAATGTATCCGGTGTAATGATAATGACACAATGTGTGATAATATTATACATAGTGATGATGATGATACAATGTATCCGATGTAATAATAACATTATATATAGATGAGGAGGGTGCAATAATAAAATGATTAGATATAGATGATGATACAATGTATCCGGTGTTGATTATTTTATATAGTGATAATACAATGTATCTGGAATAATAATAATATATATAGTGATGATGATACAATGTATCCTGTGTAATATTATATATAGATGAGGATACAATGTGTAATAATAATATGATTAGTTATAGATGAGGATACAATGTATGCAGTGTTGATAATGAAGGTATAATATACAGAATAGATGATAATACAATGTATCCTGTGTAATAATAATATATATAGTGATGATACAATGTATCCAGTGTTGATAATGAAGGTATAATATATTAGATGATGATACAATGTATCCAGTGTAATGATAATATACATATATAGTTATGATGATACAATGTATCCGGTGTTGATTATTTTATATAGTGATAATACAATGTATCTGGAATAATAATACATATAGTGATGATGATGATACAATGTATCCTGTGTAATGATAATAATAATATATATAGTGATGATGATGATACAATGTATCCGGTGTTGATTATTTTATATAGTGATAATACAATGTATCCTGTGTAATGATAATAATATATATAGTGATGATGATACAATGTATCCGGTGCAATGATGATAATAATAATAATAAAGTGCGCCCCCGTGACGTGCCCGCGCCCCCCTCCCCCCAGCAGGTGATGTTCTATGAGGGTCTCCCCCCTCCCCCACTCCCGGTTCCCTTCTCCCTCCTCCGCCCACCTGAGCGCTGTGTTTCTCCCGGTCACAGGCCACCGCCGGGCGCTTGGCGTTGCTGGGTACGCCGGGTATCCGAGGCTTGGCCGGCTCCACCTCCTCCGGGACCCCGGCTCTATGGAACGCCACCCGGGCCCGATCGGCCCGGTTTCCGCTTCTACCCCCCCACGGCCGGCCCGGAAAGCGGCCCCGAACCGAGCCCGAGGCTCCGGGACCCGCCGAGGCCGCAGCCGCCATCTTCATCCGCTCTGCGAACTACAGGCCGCTCGCTCCGCACTACGCCTGCGCCGAGCGCTCCGCTTTTTTCCCTCGCCCCGCCCTCTGGCCGCGGGGCACCACGGGATTGCAGTCCTCGGGGCAGGGAGCAGAACGGCGCCCAGTGAGAACGCGGACTACGCTTCCCGGCAGCCACCGCGGCGTAGGCCCGCTAGTTCAGAAGCGAGGGGCGCTATGGGGGGCTGTAGTTCACAAGCAGCGCCGTAGCGCAGAGCCTAGCTGAGGTACAGACTACAAATCCCAGCAGCCACCGCGCAGAGGCCTGCTCTTGGAGGCAGAGCCGCGATGCATCACGGGGATCGTAGTTCTGGAGCAAGGACAGAGCCTGCTACAGAGCAGAGAAGGAACTACATATCCCGGCATGCCATGCGTCCAGAGACGCAAGCCACTATGGGCCAGTAGTTCTAGCGGAGACAAGTGACGCTGTTGTCAATGTACGTCTGAACAACATTTCCCATCAACCACCGCGCGGCTTTTTAGGCTAGAGCGAGGGGAGGGGGCAATGGCCCAGAATAGACAAGAAGGGAACAGTGAGGGGGGCGGAGCATGCGCAGCTGTCAAGACTAGAGCTCGGGCACGCCCACTGGACAGACAACTACAGGGCATCTGAGGACCCCTCCCTCCCCACCACCACCAATCCCGACATGCAGCGCGGCTCCCTGACTGACAGGGGCTGCTGAGGGGGAGTTTCCCGCCTCTTCCACAAGAACCATCTTATGTAATTCTGAGGAGAAAACTTCCATACAGAGAGTGCAACACACCATTATTCCCAAATCCTGAGGAGAAAACCTCCATAGAGTACAACACTGGCCTTCTATATGTACAAAACATGGAATATAACACAAATATATAACAAAATACAACACAAATATATACATAAAAGTATATCAAATAAAGGCGTACTATTACTATATCATTTTATACTAAAAAATCATGTATTATCCGAAATAAAATATATTTACAAAACAGAATATGAAATGTTATGTATATACCTTTAGTATATACATTTATATAAAATCACATTTATTTCCTAAAATTAACCACTTAAGGAACCGAGCCTCTTTCTGAGATTTGTTGTTTACAAGTTAAAAACAGTTTTTTTTGCCATAAAATTACTTAGAACCCCCAAACATTATACTCTTTTTTTTCCCTAACACCCTAGAGAATAAAATGGCGGTCGTTGCAATACTTTCTGTCACACTGTATTTGCAAAGCGGTTTTACAAGCGCATTTTTTCGGGGGGAAAAAATACACTTTTTTGAATTAAAAAATAAGACAACAGTAAAGTTAGCCCAATTTATTTTTAAAGTGTGAAAGATAATGTTACGTCGAGTAAATTGATACCCAACATGTCACGCTTCAAAATTGCGCCCGCTCGTGGAATGGCAACAAATTTTACACTTAAAAATCTCCATAGGCAACATTTAAAAAAATTCTACAGGTTGCATGTTTTGAGTTACAGAGGAGGTCTAGGGCTGGAATTATTGCTCTCGCTCTACCGATCGTGGCGATACCTCACAGGTGTGGTTTGAACACCGTTTTCATATGCGGGGTGCTACTCACGTATGCGTTCGCTTCTGCACGCGAGCTCGGCGGGACGGGGCGTGTTTAAAAAATTGTATTTTTTTTTCTTATTTACTTTACCTTTTATTTTTTTATTTTTACACTGTTTTTTTTTTTTTTTAAAAAAACTGTGTCACTTTTATTCCTATTGCAAGAAATGTAAACATCCCTTGTAATAGAAAAAAAGCATGATAGGAGCCCTTAAGTATGAGATCTGGGGGTCAAAAAGACATCAGATCTCATATTTACACTTAAATGCAATAAAAAAAAATAAAAAAATTGTCATTTAAAAAGATAATTTAAAAAAAAATGGCATTTAAGAGCTGTGGGCAGAAGTGACGTTTTGATATCGCTTCCGCCCTGCAATCTTATGGAGACAGGTGGGGGCCATCTTCCCCTCACTCGTCTCAACCGATCACCTCCGCCGCTGCCGACGGCTCCGGTAAGCGGCGGAGGGCACCAGAGCGCGGCAGGAGGGGGGCCCTCTCCTGCCGCTGATAAAAGTGATCTTGCGGCGAATCGAGACCACTCTTATCGGAAAGCGGACCACCGGCCGAAGAAGAGGATACCGGGGTTATGGCAGCTAGCTGCTGCCATAACAATGATATTCCACTTCAAAGTTAGGACGTATATCGGCGTGCGGCGGTCCGTAAGTGGTTGAGGACCACAGGTATTTTTTTTTACACTTGTTTACAAGTTAAAATCATTTTTTTTGCTAGAAAATTACTTAAAACCCCCAAACATTATATATATATATATATATATATATATATATATATATATATATATATATATATATATTTTTTTTTTTTTTTTTTTTTTTTTTTCAGTCATCCATGAGAATAAAATGGTGGTCACTGCAATACTTTATGTCACAGCGTATTTGCGCAGTGGTCCTACACAATTTTTTTGGAAAAAAAAAATACACTTTTTTGAATAAAAAAATAAGAAAACAGTAAAGTTAGCCCAATTTTTTTTTTATTGTGAAAGATAATTTTACGCTGAGTAAATTGATACCTAACATGTCAGGCTTCGAAATTGCGTCCTGCTCGTGGAATTGGCGACAAATTTTGACACTTAAAAATCCCCATAGGTCGTCGTTTAAAAATGTCTACCGGTTACCAGGTTTGAGTTACAGAGGAGGTCTAGGGCTAGAATTATTGCTCTTGCTCTAACGATCGCGGCGATAACTCATTATGTGTGGTTTGGACACCGTTTACATATGCGGGAGCTACTCACGTATGAGCTCGCTTCTGCGCGCGAGCTCAGAGGGAAGGGGCACTTTAAATTATTATTTTTTCGTATTTATTTTACTTTTTAATTTTTCACTGTCCCTTTAAAAAAAAAAAATGGATCACTTTTATTCTTATTAAAAGGAATGTAAACAGCCCTTGTAATAGAAAAAAAGCAAGACATGGCCGTCCACCTAAACTGACCGGCCGGGCAAGGAGAGCATTCATCAGAGAAGAGCCAAGAGGTCCATGGTAACTCTGGAGGAGCTGCAGAGATCCACAGCTCAGGTGGGAGAATCTGTCCACAGGACAACTATTAGTCGTGTTCTCCACAAATCTGCCCTTTATGGAAGAGTGACAAGAAGAAAGACATTGGTGAAAGAAAGTCATAAGAAGTCCTGTTTGTAGTTTGTGAGAAGCCATGTGGAGGACACAGCAAACATGTGGAAGAAGGTGCTCTTTTCAGATGAGACCAAAACGGAACTTTTTGGCCTAAAAGAAAATGTGTGGGGGAAAACTAACACTGCACATCACCCTGAACACACCATCCCCACCGTGAAACATGGTGGTGGCAGCATCATGTGGTGGGGAAGCTGTTCTTCAGCAGGGACAGGGAAGCTGGTCAGAGTTGATGGGAAGATGGATGGAGCCAAATACAGGACAATCTTAGAAGAAAACCTGTTAGAGTCTACAAAAGACTTGAGACTGGGGGGAGGTTCACCTTCCAGCAGGACAAGGACCCGAAACATCCAGCCAGAGCTACAATGGAATGGTTTAGATCAAAGCATATTCATGTGTTAGAATGGCCCAGTCACAGTCCAGACCTAAATCACATTGAGAATCTGTGGCAAGACTTGAAAATTGCTGTTCACAGACGCTCTCCATCCAATCTGACAGAGCTTGAGATATTTTACAAAGAAGAAGAATGGGGCAAAAATGTCCTCTCTAGATGTGCAAAGCTGGTAGAGAAATCCCCAAAAAGACTTGTAGAGAAAGGGGGTTCTACAAAGTATTGACTCCGGGGGGCGCCATACAAATGCCCCCCCCCACACACACACACACACACACACACTTTTCACATATTTATTTGTATCATTTATCATTTTCATTCCACTTTTATGTTTTTGGTGGTAACATGACAAAATGTCGAAAATTTCAAGGGGTATGAATACTTTTTCAAGGCACTGTACATATCAATATATATCTATAAATTCAATGGTTGCCACATCTCTCTTCTACAATGAAAAGCATTATATTGAATGAGGATTATTAGTAGTAAGGCGTAATATAATGAAAAAAGAACAGATATGATCCAACAACGCGATGCTGGCCACAAAAGGCCTTACAAAGACCACTCTGTTATCCCCCAAAGGGAGGCGCCCCGAGTGCAAAACCCCATTCTGGGGAGGCTCATAGTAAATGATGAGGCTTATTCCCTCATAGATAGAGATACCACCTTGGAGCCACACTCAATTCTAAGGGAATCGTTTAACCGCTTGCTGACTGCCCCATAGCACTTCTACTGCTACTGCATTAGTACAGTGACAGTGCATATTTTTAGCACTGATCACTGTATTAGTGTCACTGGTCCCCCCAAAAAAGTGTCAGAATGTCCGCTGCAGTATCGCAGCCACCAGGCCGCATTGCTCCCGGGGACTGCAAAACACAGCGGCTGAAAAAAGCAGAGATGTGAACATGTCCCATAGGAAACCATGTTAAATGGACTGTAGTGCGTTTCTGCAAAAAGCTCTAAATAACGCATAGGTGTGAACCAGGCCTTACTTTGGCAGTCAGTAGATAAGGACCCTGTACATTGGTTGTGAAGAAGGCCCCCTTTACTTTACTGGTCAGTGAAGGATGTTCTTTACAATGGTAGTCAGTGGAGAAGGTGCCCCTTAGATTGGTGGTCGGAGGGGGGAGGAAGTGCTCTATAGATTGGTGGTCAGTGAAGAAGGGCCCCATTACATTGGTGATCAGTGGAGAATGCCCCGCTTAGATTGGTGGTTAGGATATAAAGGACCCCTTACATTGGTGATCAGTGGAGAAGGGCCCCCTTACATTGGTGATCAGTGAAGAAGGCCCCGCTTAGATTGGTGGTTAGGATATAAAGGACCTCTTACATTGGTGGTCAGTGAAGAAGGTCCCCTTACATTGGTGATCAGTGGAGAAGGGCCCCCCTACATTGGTAATCAGTGAAGAAGGCCCCGCTTAGATGGGTGGTTAGGATATGAAGGACCCCTTACATTGGTGGTCAGTGAAGAAGTCCCCCTTACATTGGTAATCAGTGAAGAAGGCCCCGCTTAGATGGGTGGTTAGGATATAAAGGACCCCTTACATTGGTGGCCAGTGAAGAAGGCCCCTTTACATTGATGGTCAGTGAAGAAGTCCCCCTGACATTGGTGATCAGTGGAGAAGGGCCCCCTTACATTGGTTAACAGTGGAGAAGGCCCCACTTAGATTGGTGGTTAGGATATAAGGGACCCCTTACATTGGTGGCCAATGAAGAAGGCCCCACTTAGATTGGTGGTTAGGATATAAGGGACCCCTTACAGTGGTGGCCAATGAAGAAGGCCCCACTTAGATTGGTGGTTAGGATATAAAGGACCCCTTTCATTGGTGGCCAGTGAAGAAGGCCTGCTTACATTGATGGTCAGTTGAGAAGAGCCCCCTTAGATTGGTGGTCAGTGAAGAAGGTCCCCATACATTGGTCGTCAGTGGAGAAAGGCCACCTTAGATTGGTGATCAGGGAGAGAAGGCCCCCCTCCCTTAGAAAGGTAGTCAATTTGTGAATTGCTCCCATACATTGGTGGTCAGTGGAGAAGGAAACCGTTTACATTGGTGGCCACTGAAAAAAGGCCCCCTTACATTGGTGATCAGGGGGAGAAAGGCCTCCTTAGAAAGGTGGCAGCAGATGCAATGTTTTGAAGATGAATGTTATGCCGTGCCTCCTGTATCTTCTGCAGACATTACCAATTAAGATACCTCAGGTGTTTTTTCGGAAGCTGCGGGTAGCCTTCAACAAATATGTTTGGCAAGGCAAACTTTCCCATCTCCAAAGATCGCTCCTGCGAAGACCCAAGCTGAGTGGAGGGCTTGGCCCTCCAGATCCCGCCTTATATTGTAGGGCGAGCCATAGGGCTAGGGTGATCGACTGGTGTAGACACTCCCCACATAAATTGTGGGTTTCCTTGGAGCAGGAGTCAGTACCAGTTCCATTAGCCAGCCTCCCATTGAGAGAGGCCCTACTTAGTCGACTCTCTTTTCCACACCCACTGATTTGAACCACCTTATCCGAAATCCGCAAGTAGTACAAGCTGGCCACAGTCTCCAGCTTCCCTTATCTAATGACGCTGATTATCGGCCACCCAGACTTCACTCCAGGTTGTATTGATAAAGCCTTCCAACTTCACCCTAAAAGTTAGTCAAAGCCTCCACCACATTTGGGCCCACTGGGTGGGTTCACCCTTTGGTCTTGTTTGGTAATTTTACCTCCTCTGTTCTGGGCTGCCGGAAGCTCTTGCTAATCTCCTATTTTCTTCGGTCCCTTCCGGATCATAACTTCTTTCGCAGAACTTCTACTCCATTCGAGGACCTCTGCCTAGGGGAAGGATCCATATGGATCCATCTCTTTCCTCCTCGTATGGTATCTTGCTTGCAGTTAGATCTCAACAAGACCCTCCCTACTTGGGAAAATGGGAAAGAGACCTTAATATCACTTGCTCTGAAGATCAAAAGAATCAGAACCTTTTCTTTGCTCATAAGGGGTCGCTATGCAGCAGATATCAGGAGACCCCTTATAAAACTCTGACACGCTGGTACCGGACACAATCCGTTGTATTGGAGATGCAACACTGAACCTGGTACGATGTTCCACATCTTCTGGACTGCCCAAAAATCCAACCCTTTTGGCATCGGGTTCTAGGGATTGTACAGAAACTTACAGACTTCTCTTTTTTTGACAACCCAGTGGCAGTGCTCCTTAACTTGACTCCTATGTCCAATAAGAGATACCGCAAGTCATTGCTGAAACATCTCCTGAATGCCACTAGGGCATGCATCCCCAGTATGTGGAAACAACAGTCCTCGCCCACCGTCTCGCAATGGTTTGCCAGGGTGAATGACATCCAACAGATGGAATGCCTGATGGCTGCTATCAGGGACAAGACTGAAGAACATAATACACGCTGGCTATATTGGGACATGTCTCACTTTTCGGATTATTTGACTTATTCTTAATTCGAGGCTGTCCACCCTCCTGGCGCTGTCTACCCCTCCGCACCTCTACCCTCCCTTGCCCCCCCCCCCCCCAATTTTTCATTTTCTTTTTTTTTCTTTCTTTTCTTCTTCCCCTTCTAGACTCTCTTGGGGTCTACTTTTCGACCCCTACCAGGCCTGCTATATAGAATGGAATTTGCGATTTGCATTTCTGTACTGATAGGTCAGCTGCTCCCTGACAAGGATGTAATTATCTTGGTCCACCCATTGTTTCTTAGTAGGCACGCATGGGGAAAGCCAGAATCTAGCCACTAATTTATGGGCTATATAAAGTAGTCTTATCACAGTTATGTTAATGGGGGGGGGGGGTGTATATTTTTCCTCATCAATAGCTCCCAACACACAGATTAAGGGGTCCAATGGGACCTCAACCTGGAATACAGTAGAGATGGTTTCGGTTGTTTCCCCCCCCCCCAGTACCGGTGCAATTTGGGGCAACGCCAGATTAAATGGATTAGAGAGCCTTCCTCCCTATTGCGTTTAGGACACAGAGGAGACTCCCTCCTACCCCAGCATTGCAACTGAATGGGTGTGCGATAAGCCCTGTGTAGTAGAAATAGGTGAGACAACCTGTGGGACTGTGAAACCGATGTAATCGGACCAGATTGCAAACACATCTCCCAGGTTTCGTCATCCACCTCTCCCAGATCCTGCGTCCAGCCTACATGGCAAAGTTGCCGGATCTTGTAGAGTTGTAATATATATGGGATATTAGGCCTTTTTTCTCTATTCCGTAGAAGACTTCTCGTACCCAAAGGATGGCTTGATAACGAGAGGGAAGTTAAGCGCCCCTGAGCTTGTAGAACATGCCTCAACTGGAGATATCGGTAAAACTGTTGTCTAGGTAAATTAGGTCCATGAAGGTCCATGAAGGATTTTAGCACATTTTGATGATATAGTTGGGAAACCTTGCAAATGCCAGCTCGTTGCCATGACTGAGAATCCTCTAATTTGTGTACCTCCGCTAGATATGGATTATGCCATAGTGGGGCAATGTCTAGAGAACCCGCTATTCCCAAACTTTGTTGAACTACAGTCCATAGTTTGTTCAGAAATATAATAGTGGGAGCTGGTTGTGGTAGATTGGGTAAACCAGCCTCTAAGCCCGCTAAGGTGGTCGCGGTCAGCGATCCAGTCTGCAACAAGCTATTTATCGGGTGGGATTCAGTTGGCAATCCACCGCCACTCAAGTGCTGTAGTTATGAGGCATAGAAATACAACTTTGGAATTAGGCACCTCCGACCCTCCCCGATCTTTGCCATACTGCAGTGTGGAGAGACGAATCCTGGCTACTTGCTTTTCCCATATCAAGGATCTGAATAGAGTGTCAATGTGAGTGAACCATCTACCCGAGGGGGATTATGTAACTCTTCTACCCCTACATTCTCCGGAAAATCTGCCCACTCCAGTATGCTCTGATTGAAAGGTACTGTTGCTATGGGTTTGAAGAATGTCCCCCCTAATATAGAGGGGGTCACCGACTACCCCTGTCTTATAGCTCTTATGTCATGATTGACTGTACCGCCTTCGGAGTTTTCACACGTTATCACTGTCTACCATTAGGTTATCGTCCGCATTGCAACATCGTTTTTCTAAGGCTGTGATGGCCCTTAGACTGGAGTTATATCATAACCATGTGGTATTTAATTTTTATTACATTTAATTTTATTTACATTCAAATCCAATCAGAGTCCTTCTTTTGTATATATACGCAGAAATGTAAAAAAAAAAAAATCTGTATATGGCGGTAATGTCCTAAAACCCCTCCACACCTCTTATTTATTACTCTAAAACATGATATATTATACCTATTATTATTATTATTATTCATAATAATAATAATATCATTAATTATTATTATAATAATTAATAATTATTATTCATAATAATAATAATAATAATAATAATAATAATTAGTATTATTAATAATGATAATAATAATAATAATAATAATAATAATAATAATAATAATGAATCACTATAATAATTATTATTAATATGTCACCGACTACCCCTGTCTTATAGCACTTATGTCATGATTGCCTGTACGGCCTTCGGAGTTTTCACACGTTATCACTGTCTACCATTAGGTTATTGTCCGCATTGCAACATGGTTTTTCTAAGGCTGTGATGGCCCTTAGACTGGAGTTATATCATAACAATTTGATTTAATTTTTTATTACATTTAATTTTATTTACATTCAAATCCATTTTGAGTCCTTCTTTTTTATATATATATATATATATATATATATATATATATATATATATATATATACGCAGAAATGTAAAAAAAAATCTGTATATGGCGGTAATGTCCAAAAACCCCTCCACACCTCTTATTACTCTAAAACATGATATATTATACCTATTCTTCTTCTTATTATTATTATTACTAATATTATTATTAATTATTATTATAATATATTATTCATAATAGTAATTATTATTATTATGAATAATAATTATTATAA
The DNA here is from genome assembly GCA_037953035.1 of Aquarana catesbeiana. NCBI lineage: Eukaryota > Metazoa > Chordata > Amphibia > Anura > Ranidae > Aquarana > Aquarana catesbeiana. The sequence goes on along the minus strand of JBBHAA010002571.1, from coordinate 32,619 downwards.
TAATTATTATTACTAATAATAATAATAATAATAATAATAATAATAATAATAATAATTATTATTATTATTATTATTATTATTATTATTATTATTATTATTAATAACAATAATAATAATGAATCATTATAATAATTATTATTATAATTAATATTTATATATTATATATTACTCTTACTCAACTTACTCAACATACAATGGGAAGAACAGTGATCATAGTATTCTGATATAGATATTGAAAGAGTGGGAAAAAAGTGTTTTCCTTCTCGCTATTATCCAGAGAATAAATAACCCAACTGAAGCCAGGAAATAGTCTATTAAAACGGAACTTCTCTCTCTCAATCAGCATGAACTATTTTTAATCCTTCCGCTGCTAACATTAGTAAATAGATAGGAAGTTATATTATGGGGTTGATTTACTAAAACTGAAGAGTACAATAATATCTGGTGCAGGTCTGCATAGAAACCAATCGGCTTCCAGTTTTATTTTTATTTTTTTTTGTCAAAGTTTAATTGAACAAGCTGATTGGCTCCCATGCACAGCTGCACCAGATTTTGCACTCTTTAGTAAATCAACCGCTATATTTACTTGCTTGTTTTAAACCTTTTTTTTTATTTAATTTTATTTTTTTTTATTTTTTTTCTGGTGTTTTCCTAATTTCAGGCCTAGGCAAATAATGACATACATCCCAAGAGTCTTTGAGGGAGGAGGGGCTTTCTCAGCTAAGCACACTCTCCTGTCTGCATGCCTGAGCTAAGAGCAGATGGATTCCAGGAAGTAAACGCGACATGAATCATCTGCCCTTACTCAAGATGGCCACGGCCAGAAATGTTGGGGGAGGGGGTGTTATTTAAAGTGATTTCTCAATAAAATAAAGCATGGAGACAAGGATGGATTGGGGGGGGGGGGGTTGCTTTGCATATTAAAAATGTTATTAAAATATTAAAATATTAATATTTTATTAATTAATATGGGGGGGGGGGTGCTTTGCATATTAAAATAGTTATTAAAATATTAACATTTTATTAATTAATACAATATTATATTATAAAATATAAATAAATATTATAAATATTAATAAATAAATATTATGAATATGATCAAATAAATAAATATTATAAAAATAAAATATTAATAAAAAAAATATTAAAAGTGGTTGTAAATGAAAAATAAAAAAAAATTAAAAAAATAACAAACATGTGTATACTTACCCTGCTCTGTGCAATAGAATCAGATCCTCTTTTTCTTGGGTCCCCCGCCGGAGCTCCTGGGTCCTCCTCTCTCTCCCATGAGGGCACTCGTGCGGGGCTCGCTCCTGAGCCACCCTGTCTGTGTCTTGTCTGTGTCTATAGACACAGACACCGGGACCCGCCCCCCCCCGCTCCCTTGTCACTGGATTTGATTGACAGGAGCGGGAGCCAATGGCGCCCGCTGCTATCAATCTGCTCAATGAGAAGGGAGACAGCGACAAGAGCCGTTGCTCTCATGCACATTGCTGGATCGAATCGGGCTCAGGTAAGAATAAGGGGGGGGAGGGGCTGGGGGAGGGGTCCTGCAGCAGAGAAGGTTGTTTACTTGAGTGCATTCTATGCATTCTATGCATTCAAGTAAAATAGCCTTGAGGCTTTATAATGTTTTGAGTTTGTGGTGCTCGGGTATAGCTTAGTTCCACTTTTAGCGCGCACCACATATTCCGCTTTAATGTGGTTGTAAACCCCAGATAAAGAAAAAACCTGGAAGACAAAGGCATAATGGGCTAGTATACATCGCATACCAGCTCATTATGAAATACTTACCTTAGATCGAAGCCCTCCAGTGGCGCCCGCACACCGCTGAGACGTCTGACATTTTTCCCTGAAGTTTCTCCTGGGTTTGCGGGCTCCGGCGCTGTGATTGGCCGGAGACGCGATGATGTCACTCCCGCACATGCACATGGGAGCCGCCGGTCACGGCACAGGGCTCTGAGGAAACAGCACGAGCGGCCGTTCCTTCACAGCGCATGTGCCCATTACAGTTGCAAACTGTACTGCACACCACTCCACACTGTGCTGTTCATACCATACACTGCTCCACTCTGTACACTGTGCCGTATATTATACTATACACTCTGTACACTGTGCCGTACATTATACTATACACTCTGTACACTGTGCCTTACATTATACTATACACTCTGTACACTGTGCTGTACATTATACTATACACTCTGTACACTGTGCCGTACATTATACTATACACTCTGTACACTGTGCTGTACATTATACTATACACTCTGTACACTGTGCTGTACATTATACTATACACTCTGTACACTGTGCCGTACACTATACTATACACTCTGTACACTGTGCTGTACATTATACTATACACTCTGTACACTGTGCTGTACATTATACTATACACTCTGCACACTGTGCCGTACATTATACTATACACTCTGTACACTGTGCTGTACATTATACTATACACTCTGTACACTGTGCAGTACATTATACTATACACTCTGTACACTGTGCTGTACATTATACTATACACTCTGTACACTGTGCCTTACGTTATAATATACACTCTGTACACTGTGCCTTACATTATACTATATACTCTGTACACTGTGCCGTACATTATACTATACACTCTGTACACTGTGCCTTACGTTATACTATATACTCTGTACACTGTGCCGTACATTATACTATACACTCTGTACACTGTGCCGTACATTATACTATACACTCTGTACACTGTGCCTTACATTATACTATATACTCTGTACACTGTGGCGTACATTATACTATACACTCTGTACACTGTGCCGTACATTATACTATATACTCTGTACACTGTGCCTTACATTATACTATACACTCTGTACACTGTGCCGTACATTATACTATACACTCTGTACACTGTGCCTTACATTATACTATATACTCTGTACACTATGCCGTACATTATACTATACACTCTGTGCACTGTGCTGTACATTATACTATACACTCTGTACACTGTGCCTTACGTTATACTATATACTCTGTACACTGTGCCTTACATTATACTATACACTCTGTACACTGTGCTGTACACTATACTATATACTCTCTACACTATACTATATACTCTCTACACTATACTATATACTCTGTACACTGTTACTACTTTGTAAAATATCTCAAGCTCTGTCAGATTGGATGGAGAGCGTCTTTGAACAGCAATTTTCAAGTCTTGCCACAGATTCTCAATGTGATTTAGGTCTGGACTGTGACTGGGCCATCCTAACACATGAATATGCTTTGATCTAAACCATTCCATTGTAGCTCTGGCTGGATGTTTCGGGTCGTTGTCCTGCTGGAAGGTGAACCTCCGCCCCAGCCTCAAGTCTTTTGTAGACTCTAACAGGTTTTCTTCTAAGATTGCCCTGTATTTGGCTCCATCCATCTTCCCATCAACTCTGACCAGCTTCCCTGTCCCTGCTAAAGAAAAGCATCCCCACCACATGATGCTGCCACCACCATGTTTCACAGTGGGGATGGTGTGTTCAGGGTGATGTGCAGTGTTAGTTTTCCTCCACACATAGCGTTTTGCTTTTAGGCCATAAAGTTCAGTTTTGGTCTCATCTGAAAAGATCACCTTCTTCCACATGTTTGCTGTGTCCTCCACATGGCTTCTCACAAACTACAAACAGGACTTCTTATGACTTTCTTTCACCAATGTCTTTCTTCTTGTCACTCTTCCATAAAGATCAGATTTGTGGAGAACACGACTAATAGTTGTCCTGTGGACAGATTCTCCCACCTGAGCTGTGGATCTCTGCAGCTCCTCCAGAGTTACCATGGACCTCTAGGCTCTTCTCTGATGAATGCTCTCCTTGCCGGTCAGTTTAGGTGGACGGCCATGTCTTGGTAGGTTTGCAGTTGTGCCATACTCTTTCCATTTTCCGATGATGGATTGAACAGAGCTCCGTGAGATGTTCAAAGCTTGGGAGATTTTTTTATAACCTAACTCTGCTTTATACTTCTCCACAACTTTATCCCTGACCTGTCTGGTGTGTTCCTTGGCCTTCGTGATGCTGTTTGTTTACTAAGATTCTCCAACAAACCTCTGAGGGCTTCACAGAACAGCTGTATTTACACTGAGATTAAATTACACACAGGTGGACTCTATTTACTAATTAGGTGACTTCTGAAGGCAATTGGTTCCACTAGATGTTAGTTAGGGGGTATCAAAGTAAAGAGAGCTGAATATAAATGCCCCCCCCCCACACTTTTCACATATTTATTTGTAAAAAAATGTTGAAAACCATTTATCATTTTCCTTCCACTTCACAATTATGCGCCACTTTGTGTTGGTCTATCACATAAAATCCCAATAAAATACATTTACGTTTTTGGTTGTAACATGACAAAATGTGGGAAATGTCAAGGGGTATGAATACTTTTCTCCAGGCACTGTATATAAATATACACATATAAAAGAAAAAAATCTGAAACTTACAAATGTTGCCGTTCCACGAGTTCCCGGGGTCGGTCACATCCTTCTCCATTGCAGCGATGATTTGCTCGGCCCCCCTCTCCAGATCCCAGCACGATGCCATGATGGACTTGAGGACCGCCCATTTATTGCTGCCCCCTACAGACAGAAGATAAAAGGACAGAAATAAAAACCTGAAACATGTTACCGGAGGCACTGGATCCATCCTATCGCTAGTTCACGGTTGAAGAAAGTCAATCAGATTTGTAGGGGGTGCGGCCGCATACCTCCCAACATTTTGAGATGGGAATGAGGGACACCTGCTAGCAAATATATGTAGGCATAGGACATGCCCCCCCGCCACACCCCCTTAAAGGAGAATTAACCCAAAAAAAGGTTAATTAAATTCACAAGCGACTTTTTTTTTACCACTACTATTCCTTTATATTGGCTTTTAAAATTTACAAATGCAGCAATTTAGAATTTGGATGAAAGGTTTAGCTCTGGGAAACACTTTTTGAAAGATTAAAAAGTCTATTTTATATACAACTATATAGATCCAACCAAAATGGGGGACAAATGAGGAGGAATGAGGGACAGAGGGACATTGCTGTAAATCAGGGACGGTTGGGAGCTATGGGTGTGGGGGTCCGTCTTTAATATTGATTGGACCCTGGGCAAACACTTTTTTGGGCCCCGATTAGTTGGAGGTTACAACGTATCATTACTGCTCACTGACTGGCTGCTAGAGGTTACAGCACACATTACGGCTCACTGATTAGTTGCTAAAGGTTACAGCACATGGCTCCTGCTTGTTGATTGGTTTCTAGAGATTACTGTACATCAATGCTGCTCACCGATTGGTTGCTAGAAGTTACTGGACATCCTTACCACTCACTAATTGGTTTTTAGAGATTACTGTACATCAATACTGCTCACTGATTGGTTGCTAGAGGTTACTGGACATCCTTACCACTCAGTAATTGGTTGCTAGAGGTTACTGCACATTATTACTGCTCACTGATTGGTTGCTGGGTGGTTACTGGACATCCTTACCACTCACTAATTGGTTGCTAGAGGTTACTGCACATTATTACTGCTCACTGATTGGTTGCTAAAGGTTACTGGACATCCTTACCACTCACTAGTTGGTTGCTAGAGGTTACTACACAATATTACTGCTCACTGATTGGTTGCTAGAGGTTAGTGCACATCGTCACTGCTCACCGATTGGTTACGGCACATCATCTCCTCAGTGCCTGCACACCATGGACTTGGGGGGTGAGGGGACCCATCAATAGACAGAAAACGCCTAGGGATCCTAGGACTCCTGGGATCAGTGGCAGTGGTGGGGGGGATGGGATTAGTTAGGAGGCAATACACTGTGGCAAATTCTGAATCATGCAGAGCAAAGCTGGAAATCTTTGGCAAGTATGTAGTGAGGGAGCACAGCAATAGGGCAGAGCTGGGCAGCATTAGTAACAGCACTTCACACTGAGATATTGGGACACAGCACAGGACTAAATCTTCAAGGGACAAGGGGATGTAAACCGGGATAGTTGGCAAGTATGAGGCAGCTGCTTTGGGCCCCACAACAATGACAGGGCCCAGGGCAACTGCCCCTTTTGCCCTGCCTTAAAGACGGCCAGGGCCGTCTTTAAGGCAGGGCAAAAGGGGCAGTGGCCCTCCAGGGATGGTGGGACACGGCTTGCCCAGTGGGAGCAGGAAGAAAGTGGAGAAGGTACTATATGCTCCCTGATCCCTGCGGCGATTAATGACCCCGGAAGTGACATATACTGTATTACGTCATATCCGGGGGTCACAGTTGTCATTTCTTAGCTAATGTAGCCAAAGATGCAGCTATTCAAACATGACCTGTGCTCTAATAGTCCCCCCCCCAATGTCTCCATAAATGGGCTATCACATTGGGGGGCACGGTAGCCCCACTTGTGATAGCTATAACGTTTTTAAAAAACGTAACCGCTTCCTGCCCCCGCCAACATAACATAAACGACTGGGTGGGTGCTCTGTTGTTCCAGGAAGACGTACCCATACGTCCCCCTCTGTTACTGCTGTGTCCGATAGACACAACCGATAAACCGATTACAGTACCTGACCACTGTGATTGGCCCTGGTACCACGTGATCGCTGTGACCAATCACAACGATCACATATACAGTAGTAAATCATGGCTTTCATTCTTCATGCCTTGCTTACTTACCGTGTGATCTCTATGATTGGTCACAGTGATCACATGGTATACCACGGCCAATCACAACGGCCCTGTACCATGTGATATCTGTGACCAATCACATCATCGCAGTAGTAAACAAGGTTTCATGAATTAAACCTTTTTGGACAGTCTTAGCAATTGCTTATTACAGTGAAAAAGAAAAATCCCTGGTCACCCCTCTTCCCCCACACACCCCCATACCAACAGTGAGGTTTGGAGATGGGAACATCATGGTGTGGGCGGGGCTAATTTTCATTCAATTAGGATTTTCAAATTTCTGAATTTCGAATTTCCAAATTTTCGGATTTCCGAATTTTCAAATTTTCACATTTCTGAATTTTCAAATTTCCGAATTTCGAATTTTCGAATTTCAAATTTCCAAATTTTCTAATTTTTGAATTTTGAATTTCCGAATTTTCAAAAATTTGAAAATCTGAAATAAAGAAAGAAAATCAGTACAATTCAAAATAATAACTAACTATTAAATTATAGATATTGGAATTTTCTGTCAAATTAAGCTATTTGTGAACGTAACGAATAAAAATGTATCTGAAGTTACGAATTATCCTAAATAAAGAATGCCGCATCTAAACAAATGGAATGGAACAAATTAATAATAAATAATAATAATTAAAAGGTTTTTTTATTATTATTGTTATTTATTATTATTAGATCGTTACCTTCCATTTGTTTAGATACGGCATTTGCTATTTCAGATAACTTCGGATAAATTCGTACTCGTTACGTTCACTAACAGCCAAATTTAAAAGGAAATTCCAATACCTATAATTTAATATTTATTATTAGTTAGTTATTATTTCAGATTTTTGGGTTTTCGAATTTTCAGATTTTCATTCTTTTGAATTTTCAAATTTTCATTCTTATTTTTCAAATTTATGAAATTTCGAATTACCGAACTTCTGAAATTTCAAATTTCCGAATTCGAATTTCTGAAATTTTCCAACTTCCGAAATTTCCAAAAGTTTTCCTTGATCTTGTGACCGCAATAAGAGTGATCAAGGAAAACTTTTTTTAATGGGACAGTGTAAAAAAAAATTAAATTAAAAAAAAAAAAAAAATTAAAAAGAAATAATTTATAATTAAAAAAAAAAAATTAAAAATATATATTTTTTATTTAAAGCGCCCCATTCCTCCGAGCTCACGCACCAAAGAAAACGAATATGTAAGTCACTCCCACAAATATAAACAGTGTTTCAACCACACATGTGCTGTATCGCCGCAATTGTCAGAGCGAGAGCAATAATTCTAGCACCAGACCTCCTCCATAACTCTAAACAGGTAACCATTACATTTTTTTAAAGCATCACCTATGGAGATTTTTTTTTACTGTAGTTTGTCGCCATTCCACGAGTGCGTGCAATTTTAAAGCATGACATGTTAGGTATCTATTTACTCGGCGTAACATCATCTTTCATGTTGTACAAAAAAATTGGGATAACTTTACTGTTTAGTTTTTTTTCTAATTCATTGAAGTGCATTTTTTCCCAAAAAAATGCATTTGAAAGACAGCTGCGCAAATACAGTGTGACAATAAATATTGCAACAACAGCCATTTTATTCTCTAGGGTCTCTGCTAAAAAAATATATATAATGTTTGTGGGTTCTAAGTCATTTTCTAGCACAAAATAAAAATTTTAACTTGTAAGCAATAAGTGTCAGAAATAGGTCCTGGTGGTTAAAAATCCTGCTTGCTGCATTTTTGGTCAGCTAAAAGTCCAAGTTGAAATGCCATGAAAACGCAGGAAGAACGCATTAATAACGCACCCGGGTTATGTTTTTTGATTTGGTTTTTGAGTCACATGATCTATGAAAAGCACACCCATAGCACCGTAAAATGGAGGTAAAATCATGGCAAAAAATGCATTTTGGCGCCATTATTGGCACATTTTGTTCCCTATCGGCAAAGCGCAGATAATCCTATTTTCTGTGGCCGGAATTTTGGTGCCTCTTTATGCTCAATATAAATGATGATAGACTTCAAAAATACAAAATTCACAACTTATCATCATTTAAAAGTGTTTCACATTAAAATCATTTACACTCATAACATAATCTCATGTGTTCTTTGGGTCATAACGATATAAAGATGTATATTCTCCACAGTGGTAGTGGTAGGCACTGATGGGCACTAATAATTGGCACTGATGGACACTAATGGGCACAGATGGGCACTGATAACTGGCACTGATAACTGGGACTGATGGGCACTGGTAACTGGCACTGATGGACACTGATGGGCACTGGTAACTGGCACTGATAACTGGCACTGATGGGCACTGATAACTGGCACCAATGGACACTGATGGACACTGATAGGCACTGATGGACACTAATAACTGGCACTGATGGACACTGATGGGCACTGATAACTGGCACTGATCGGCACTGGTAACTGGAATTGATGGAGACTGATGGGCACTGATAACTGGCACTGATGGAGACTGATGGGCACTGATAACTGGCACTGATAACTGGCACTGATGGGCACTGATAACTGGCACTGATGGACACTGATGGGCACAGATAACTTGCACTGATAACTGGCACTGATGGACACTAATGGGCACTGATAACTGGCATTGATGGACATTGATGGGCACTGATAACTGGCACTGATGGACACTAATGGGCACTGGTAACTGGCACTGATGGGCACTGATATCTGACACTGATGGGCACTGGTAACTGGCACTGATGGGCACCGATGGACACTGATGGGCACTGGTTACTGGCACTGATGAACACTGATGGGCACTGATGGGCGCTGATAACTGGCACCAATGGACACTGATAACTGACACTGATGGACACTGATAGGCACTGATGGACACTTATGGGCACTGATAACTGGCACTGATGGAGACTGATGGGCACTGATAACTGGCACTGATGGACACTGATGGGCACTGATAACTGACACTGATGGACACTGAGAGGCACTGATGGGCACTGATAACTGGCACTGATGGACACTGAGAGGCACTGATGGGCACTGATAACTGGCACTGATGGACACTGATGGTCACTGATAACTGGAACTGATGAGCACTGATAATTGGCACTGATGAACACTGGTAACTGGCATTGATAACTGGCACTGATGGGCACTGATAACTGGCACCGATGGGCACTGGTAACTGACACTGATGGACACTGATGGGCACTGGTAACTGGCATTGCTGGAGACTGATGGGCACTGATAACTGGCACAGATGGGCACTAATGGGCACAGATGGGCACTGATAACTGGCACTGATAACTGGCACTGATGGGCACTGATAACTGGCACTGATGGGCACTGGTAACTGGCACTGATGGACACTGATGGGCACTGGTAACTGGCACAGATAACTGGTACTGATGGGCACTGATAACTGGCACCAATGGACACTGATGGACACTGATAACTGGCACTGATGGACACTGATAACTGGCACTGATGGACACTGATAGGCACTGATAACTGGCACTGATCGGCACTGGTAACTGGAATTGATGGAGACTGATGGGCACTGATAACTGGCACTGATGGAGACTGATGGGCACTGATAACTGGCACTGATGGGCACTGATAACTGGCACTGATGGACACTGATGGGCACAGATAACTTGCACTGATAACTGGCACTGATGGGCACTGATGGACACTGATGGGCACTGATAACTGGCATTGATGGACACTGATGGGCACTGATAACTGGCACTGATGGACACTAATGGGCACTGGTAACTGGCACTGATGGGCACTGATATCTGGCACTGATGGGCACTGGTAACTGGCACTGATGGACACTGATGGGCACTGGTAACTGGCACTGATGAACACTGATGGGCACTGATGGGCGCTGATAACTGGCACCAATGGACACTGATAACTGACACTGATGGACACTGATAGGCACTGATGGACACTTATGGGCACTGATAACTGGCACTGATGGAGACTGGTGGGCACTGATAACTGGCACTGATGGACACTGATGGGCACTGATAACTGGCACTGATGGACACTGAGAGGCACTGATGGGCACTGATAACTGGCACTGATGGACACTGAGAGGCACTGATGGGCACTGATAACTGGCACTGGTGGACACTGATGGTCACTGATAACTGGAACTGATGAGCACTGATAATTGGCACTGATGAACACTGGTAACTGGCATTGATAACTGGCACTGATGGGCACTGATAACTGGCACCGATGGGCACTGGTAACTGACACTGATGGACACTGATGGGCACTGGTAACTGGCATTGCTGGAGACTGATGGGCACTGATAACTGGCACTGATAACTGGCACAGATGGGCACTGGTAACTGACACTGATGGACACTGATGGGCACTGGTAACTGGCATTGATGGAAACTGATGGGCACTGATAACTGGCACTAACTGGCGCTGATGGGCACTGATAACTGCCACTGATGGGCACTGGTAACTGACACTGATGTACACTGATAGGCGCTGATGGGCACTGGTAACTGGCACTGATGGGCACTGATAACTGGCACCGATGGGCACTGGTAACTGACACTGATGGACACTGATGGGCACTGGTAACTGGCATTGCTGGAGACTGATGGGCACTGATAACTGGCACAGATGGGCACTGAGAGGCACTGATGGGCACTGATAACTGGCACTGATGGACACTGAGAGGCACTGATGGGCACTGATAACTGGCACTGGTGGACACTGATGGTCACTGATAACTGGAACTGATGAGCACTGATAATTGGCACTGATGAACACTGGTAACTGGCATTGATAACTGGCACTGATGGGCACTGATAACTGGCACCGATGGGCACTGGTAACTGACACTGATGGACACTGATGGGCACTGGTAACTGGCATTGCTGGAGACTGATGGGCACTGATAACTGGCACTGATAACTGGCACAGATGGGCACTGGTAACTGACACTGATGGACACTGATGGGCACTGGTAACTGGCATTGATGGAAACTGATGGGCACTGATAACTGGCACTAACTGGCGCTGATGGGCACTGATAACTGCCACTGATGGGCACTGGTAACTGACACTGATGTACACTGATAGGCGCTGATGGGCACTGATAACTGGCACTGATGGGCACTGATAACTGGCACCGATGGGCACTGGTAACTGACACTGATGGACACTGATGGGCACTGGTAACTGGCATTGCTGGGCACTGATAGGCACTGATGGACACTGATGGGCACTGATAACTGGCATTGATGGACACTGATGGGCACTGATAACTGGCACTGATGGACACTGATGGGCACTGATAACTGACATTGATGGGCACTGATAGGCACTGATGGACACTGATGGGCACTGATAACTGGCACTGATGGACACTGATAATTGGCACTGATGGACACTAATGGGCATAGATGGGCACTGGTAACTGGCACTGATGGGCACTGATGGACACTGATGGGCACTGGTAACTGGCACTGATGGACACTGATGGGCACTGATGGGGCTGATAACTGGCACCAATGGACACTGATAACTGACACTGATGGACACTGATAGGCACTGATGGACACTTATGAGCACTGATAACTGGCACTGATGGACACTGATGGGCACTGATAACTGGCACTGATGGGCACTGATAACTGACACTGATGGACACTGAGGGGCACTGATGGGCATTGATAACTGGCACTGATGGACACTGATGGGCACTGATAATTGGCACTGATGGACACTGGTAACTGGCACTGATGGACACTGATAACTGGCATTGATAACTGGCACTGATGGGCACTGATAACTGGCACCGATGGGCACTGATAACTGACACTGATGGTCACTGATAGGCACTGATAACTGGCACTGATGGACACTGATAACTGACACTAATGGACACTGATGGGCACTGATAACTGGCATTGATAACTGGCACTGATGGGCACTGATAACTGGCATTGATAACTGGCACTGATGGGCACTGATAACTGGCACCGATGGGCACTGATAACTGACACTGATGGTCACTGATAGGCACTGATGGGCACTGATAACTGGCAATGATGGGCACTGATAACTGGCACTGATGGACACTGATAGGCACTGATGGGCACTGATACCTGGCACTGATGAACACTGATGGGCACTGATGGACACTGGTAAGCGGTACTGATAGGTGACACTGATGAGGAGGCACTGATAGGCAGCACTGATGGGCACTGATTGGCAGCACTGATGGGCACAGCTGGGACTGCACTGATAATCTGTGCCTTGATTATCAGTGTAGATGTCCCCTTCACACAAAGCGGTTATCGGCCCTCTCCTCATACTGTCAGCGTGAGGAAAGGAATGCTGATAATCGGTTTGTGTTTACATCGTGATCAGCTGTGATTGGACACAGCTGATCATGTGGTAAAGGGCCGATGTTATTGGCTCTTTACCCACAATCTGTGATCAACTGAAGTCCTAAAAACACAGCGACCACACAGCACACTGCAGCGGGCGCGCACCGTGCGCGATCACGGGTGAACATCATATGACGCCCTCCCAGAACTGAAGGACCGCGCTGTAGCTGTCATTCGGCTATAGTGCGGTCGGGAATTGGTCAAAGCATCGGCTTTATTTTTTTGGTCATTCCAAGGGATTAACACTTGACAAGTTTGGTATCTATTTATTCCACCCTATTTTTTATATCTTACCAAAAAAAGTGTGTATTATATTGTTTTGTTTTTTTGTTTTTTTTCTCCTATGATTAAAGGATCACTAAAGTTATTTATTTTATTTTTTTTTAAATAACAAACATGTTATACTTACCTCCACTGTGCAGCTCATTTTGAGTGGCCCCGAACCTGGTCTTCTGGGGTCCCTCGGCGGCTGTCTCGGCTCCCCCCCGCAAGGACTCAACACTTTCATGCGAGCTCCCTCGCATGGTGTGTTGAGTGCTTGCGGGCGCGCTCCCGTGATACAGCCGGCGGCCATAGCCGCTCACTGTATCACTCGGCCCGCTTCATTGGATGTGATTGACAGCAGCGCGAGCCAATGGCTGTGCTGCTTTCAATCCATCCACTGTAACCAATCAACGGCCAGGCTGAGCGGCGAAGAAGATGTCGGGACCGACCGCGGGACTTTCGAGGGGTCAGGAAAGTAAAACGGGGGGGCCGGTATTGTCAGATGTTTTTTCACCTTAATGCATAGAATGCATTAAGGTGAAAAAACGTTTACCTTTACAACCCCTTTAAGTCAGGAGTCACGTGACGAAACGCGTCAGTAGGCGGGGCGGCGTGACGCCCGAAAGTGTGATTTTTAACATTTTTCCATGGATGTCCATCCTTAAATAGGAGTTCTGCCTGGGGAAAAAAAATGTAAAGTGCACACCTACCTGTCCAGGGTAGGAGTGTGTCTATGGGAATGTTTGACCATTCTTCCAGAAGAGCATTTGTGAGGTCAGGCACTGATTTTTTTCACCCAAAAAACTTCCACCCGGTGCCAAAAAAAGTGCACACACACATAAAGAGTGACACACAAAAACGTGCAACAGGCGTTACACTGATCCTCCACCAGGGAAAGACCTTACCCCGATCCCCCGGGGCGTTAGGCTCCAGATAGGGACTGAGGTACTTCACATGGGACCATCTGGCCGAAACCAGACGGACCCCCGTTGTCTGGAAGGTCTGCCGAAACAGACCCACCCAAGTACAAGGTGGGACTCCCCCGAAGGGAGACCCCATGAGAGAGGGCGAACCAAGCCAGAAGGCCTATGTCCACCCCCTCCCAAGACATTCAGAGTAGGCCCGAGGACCCACACCCCACTAATCACACTGGGACAAACGTGACAAAAAAATACAGAAAAAGTGACGCCCACAGGGGTAAATAAAAAGAGAGTGGGGAGAAGGAAGATAGGAGAAGTGAAAGTGGCCATTGTGCAATACAATGACTGGCCCTTCAGACAGGAATAAAAATTTCCCCTGGTCCTAGCCAAAAGGCTCGACCCTAGAGGCAGGTGCGAAAAAAACGTGTGTTGTGGTGAAGTGACCTTGGTGCCATAAATCAAGTGCCTGAACACTGTGACTGTACGGCACCCCTGAACTGCCACTTCAGGGGCACATTCACCACTGGCTTTTCGTGCAACACTGACCAACAACCCAGACCATCACAGCCCCCACTCCACACAGGAAGGACTGAAGTTCTGGGAGCTCAGGGAGAGCCCTTCACCATCAGGCTCACCCTTCACTCCCATCCCTCCCTCCTAATTCCCCCCCCCAAAGGAGGAGCCGGTGTTCTCTCCCGAGAAAATGTACGGAGCTAGGACTGCTCCAATCCAGGCCAGAAGGCCAGGGACCCGACCCTCTGGGTCAGACCCAGTGGTTCTCCATCCCCATCAGAAGGCTTCCCTTTCGGCTACAAACCGCTCCAGGTTACCTTTACGCCAGCAGGTTTTGCATATCCTCCGCCACCCCTGATACCACCATCGTCGTAGATCCGGGACGGAAGCAAGCGCCACCTCCTGGCAACTGATAAGAACAGATACTACACTTGATCTTAGCCAAAAGGCCGAGAAGCGATCTCGTCCAACATCAGTGCCTGACCTCACGAATGCTCTTCTGGAAGAATGGTCAAACATCCCCATAGACACCCTCCTAAACCTTGCGGACAGCCTTCCCAGAAGAGTTGAAGCTGTTATAGCTGCAAAGGGCGGAGCCAACTCAATATTGAACCCTACGGACTAAGACTGGGATGCCATCAAAGCTCATGTGGGTGTAAAGGCAGGCGTCCCAATACTTTTGGTAATATAGTGTAACTGTGGAGCACATCACTCAGGTTGCTGGGACAAGCGCTTTAGACTTTACCTTTGTGTGGGTCAAATACTGAGGTAGGTGGCCACATTATGAGGTGGTGGCTCACCGTGGTGGATTGGGTTGATTTGGAAGCAAGATTTCACGGAACAAAGATATTTTGGAACACATTTTTGAAGGAAGCACCAACTTTATTTTTATGTGTATTTATCTTTTTTTGCACATATGCATTGATTATACTGATATCGATATCGAGTTGTTTATATTTTATTTTCTGGTACTATTTTATGCCCAGCACTAGTAGTTAAAGTTTATGCGCAATATTAGTATCTTTATATAGTCTTATATTCTGGTTGTGAGTTGTGATTGTGCTGCACTTTATGGGAGATTTTTTTTACACTGAAATGTGAACACACTTTAGTCATTTTCTTTTTTGTTGTTTTATGCTGTAAATTATATTGTGTTTGTTTGCACTAAAATTAATTTTAGTGTATTTTTTTTTTCTTAAAAATATGCATTTGATAAATAACTGCACAAATATTGTTCAACATAAAAAACTGTGACTGCCACCATTTTATTATCTGGTTTGAGAGAATAAATACTTTGGGGGGGGGGGGGGGGTACAGTAATTTCTAACTAAAAAAACAAAAATGGTTATTAAATGATTTTACTATTATTAAAATAAAATAATAATAATAATAAATATATAAAAATAAAATTAATAATCTTATAGCAATAAGATTTGATATCAATAAATACTTATATCAATAAAAGATATATTATTATTATTATTATTATTAATAAAACAATTTAATACAATAAATAATAAATACATAAAATACAAATATAATTTTTTCCCCCACAAATAGAGCTTTCTTTTGGTGGTATTTGATCACCTCTGCATTTTTTTTTGTCTGCTTTGAGAAAATAAATACTTTGTGGAAAGGGGGGGCGAGATACATTAATTTCTAACAAAAAAAAAAAAACGTTTATTAAATGATTTTACTATTATTAAAATAAAATACTAATGATAAAAAATATATAAAAATAAAATATATAATCTTATAGTAATAAGATTGGATATCAATAAATACTTATATCAATAAAAGATATATTATTATTAATAAAACAATTTAATACAATAAATAATAAATACATAAAATACAAATATCACCCCCCCCACACATACACACACAGAAATAGAGCGTTCTTTTGGTGGTATTTGATCACCTCTGCATTTTTTTCTTTTGTCTGCTTTGAGAAAAAAAATACTTTTTGGAAAGGGGGGGGGATACAGTAATTTCTAACAAAAGAATTGTTATTAAATTATTTTACTATTATTACAATAAAATAATAATGATAAAAAATATATAGTCTTGTAGCAATAAGATTGGATATCAATAAATACTTATATCAATAAAAGATATATTATTATTAATAAAACAATTTAATACAATAAATAATAAATACATAAAATACAAATATCATTTTTTCCCCACAAATAGAGCCTTCTTTTGGTGGTATTTGATCACCTCTGCGTTTTTTTTGTCTGCTTTGATAAAATAAATACTTTGTGGAAATGGGGGGGGGGGGTACAGTAATTTCTAACAAAAAAATGGTTATTAAATGATTTTACTATTATTAAAATAAAATAATAATAATAATAAATATATAAAAATAAAATATATAATCTTATAGCAATAAGATTGGATATCAATAAATACTTATAAATACTTATATAAATAAAAGATATATTATTATCAATAACATTTAATACAATAAATAATAAACACAAAATACAATATTATCTGCATTTTTTTCTTTTGCCTGCTTTGATAAAATAAATACTTTGTGGAATGGGGGGGGGGGGGGGGGATACATTAATTTCTAACAAAAAAACAAAAAATGGTTATTAAAAGATTTTACCATTATTCAAATAAAATAATAATAATAATATATAATCTATATAATCTTGTAGCATAAGATTGGATATCAATAAATACTTATATCAATAAAAGATATATTATTATTAATAAAACAATTTAATACAATAAATAATAAAAATACAAATATCATTTTTTTCCCCACACATAGAGCTTTCTTTGGTGGTATTTGATCACCTCTGCGTTTTTGTTTTTTCAAAAAAAAAAAAAAAAAACACTAAAATTCATTTTAGTGCAAACAAACACAATATAATTTAGTGCAAAAAAAAGCAGAGGTGATCAAATATCATCAAAAGAAAGAAAGAAAAAAAAATGACATCAATTTTATTTGGGTACAGCGTCGACCACGCAACTGTCAGTTAAAGTAACACAGCGCCGTATCGCAAAAAATGGCCTGGTCATCTTCCGGGGCAGAAATGGCTTTAAAAAGTCGAATTTAAGGAAAATAAACTGTATTATGAAATTATATCAGACCCTGATGGTAAATCCGAGTATGACTTATTAATTAACATTTTTATTTTTTTTATTGCATTGTATATGTCTCAAGATAATTTTTGACATTTTTTTTAAGTGCTAAAAAAAATGAAAAGTCGAATAAAATGCCCTTATGTTGTAAAGCACTGTGCAAACTCTTGGCGTTATATAAATCCTGTATAATAATAATAATAAAATACAATTTAATAAGAAAAATAATATATATATATATATATATATATATATATATATATATATATATATATTTACAAACTGTCATTTTCGCGTTCTGCATTTTTCGGTACCAAAATTTCCCATTCGGTGCTCCTCTAATCTCCCCTTGTATATGTCTCAAGATAATGTTTGAAATGTTTTTTTTAAATGCTAAGAAAATAAAAAGTCGAACAAAATACAATTTAATATAAATATATATATATATATATATATATATATATATATATATATATATATATATATATATATATATATATATATATATATTTTTTTTTTTTTTACAAACTGTCATTTTCGGGTTCCGCATTTTTCGGCACCAAAATTTCCCATTCGGTGCTCCTCTAATCTCCCCTTGTATATGTCTCAAGATAATGTTTGAAATGTTTTTTTAAATGCTAAAATAATAAAAAGTCGAAAAAAATACAATTTAATAAAAAAAAATATATATATATATATATATATATATATATATATATATATATATATATATATATATATATATATATATATATATATATATTTTTTTTTTTTTTTTTAAACTGTCATTTTCAGGTTCTGCATTTTTCGGTACCTAGATGTCCTATTCGGTGCTCCTCTAATCTTCCATTGTATATGTCTCAAGATAATGTTTACTTTTTTTTTTTAAGTGCTAAAAAAATAAAAGGTCAAATAAAATACAATAAATACCATTTAATAAAAATATATATATATATATATATATATATATATATATATATAATATATTTTTTTTTTTTTTTTTTTTTTTAAAAACTGTCATTTTCGGGTTCTGCATTTTTCGGTACCAAAATTTCCCATTCGGTGCTCCTCTAATCTCCCCTTGTATATGTCTCAAAATAATGTTTGAAATGTTTTTTTTAAATGCTAAGAAAATAAAAAGTCGAATAAAATACAATTTAATTAAAAAAAATAAAAATAAAAAAAAATAAATAAATAAGTAAATATATATATATATATATATATATATTTAAAAAACTGTCATTTTGGGGTTCTGCATATTTCTGCACCAAAATTTCCCATTCTGTGCTCCTCTAATCTCCCTTTTTTCAGGGGATTTGAAATAGAAATGACCGGAAAAAAATATAAATTCCTATAGTAATCATCCCCTATGACCGGTAATCAATGTATTACACGCTCTGTAAGATATTGATCCCTCCTTACCAGCTGCCTTTCCATTCTCAGCCCTCCAAAAAAAAAACAAGTATTTTGGTTTCAGCGATTGAAAAAAAAAGAAAACATGCAAATCAACGCAACACGTAAAGAAAACGCTTGTCAACGCACGCTAAACGCAGCCCTCAGCAGGAATGTATATTTGTATCATATCGATAAGCTGATCAGATACAATACAATGTATCATGTTGCAGTTATCTATACAATGTATCCATATATATTTATACATATATATACACATACACACATAAAACAATCATATCCTCAATCAATAAACATTCACATCATGATGACAATGACAACACAAATCTGAACACACAATTATTATCACTAAACAATGTCACATCCCCCACCTCTGTATGATGACATCCCAGCCTGGGCAGATTTTCCCTCACTCTCGCCCCACACAAAGATGGCGGCGTGACGCTGCGTCCCAGCACGTTCAGCACGCCCCCTCCTCCTCTTCCGACGCCCTGACGCACGGAAGACCGGAAGTGACGGTATCGCTGTGCGCCCGGGCTGTGTAGAGACGATTACAGGACTGGGAGAGAGGGAGAGAGACACGAAGAGAAGCGAAGATGGCGGGGAAGAGCGGAGAGGATAAGCTGAAGGAGATGGAGGCGGAGATGGCGCTGTGAGTGTTCAGAGGACAGGCCTAGCTGAGGGAGGAGGAAGGGTATACTGGGCGCACCTGGCTTCCTGTTCACCCACCAAGCTGTGACAGTGGGGGGGGGGAGCATTTATAGCAAGGACACCTTATTTCCTGTTTTACTTTTAGAGCTGTAGCAGTGGGGAAAGATTTCATTCTGTTCTCACCCCCTCCAAAGCTGTCTCAGCGGAGGAAGAGATTATTCTGTGCACAGGCATTGTCTGTTTATCAACAAATCTTTTGCAGGGGGGGGGGGGGGGAGCATTTATCCCAAGGACACCCAAATTCCTGTTCGCTTTTGGAGCTGTAGTAGTTGTGGGGGTGGGTGGCGCGAGTTTACTCTGTTTCCACCCCTTCCAAAGTCGCCAGAGCGGGGGGAAGAATTTATTCTGTGCAGACGCGCTTCCTGTTTAGCAAGACATCTTTTGCAGTTGTGGGGAGTATTTATCGCAAGGACACCTTATTTTCTGTTTTACTTTTGGAGCTGTAGCAGTGGGGGAAGATTTTATTCTGTACCCACCCCCTCCAAAGCTGTCACAGCGGAAGAAGAGATCATCAATAAATCTTTTGCAGGGGGGGGGGGAGAGCATTTATCCCAAGGACACCCAACTTCCTGTTCCTTTCGGAGCTGCTGTAGTAGTTGGGGGGGGGGGGGTGGGGGGTGAATTTATGCGATGCATACTAGCACTTTATGCTTTTACTTTGCGGGGTAAAAGAAAGAAAGTAAAAAAAGAAGAGCTTTACTTCCTCTTTAATGTACTTAATTTGCAAACAGCTTTCCATTCATTCTACACAGGCTTACCTCACTCTCTTCATAGCTTAAAAAAAAAAAACACACTGCTCCATTACTCCTGCCTTACTTCCTGGACAGAGTTTAGTTTAGAGCTGCACGATTAATCGTGATCTCGATTACACCCCCCCCCCCCCCTCACGATCTCTATACAGAATTTCCCGATTCATTCATATAATGTAGACAGTTCTCTGCTCACTCAGCTGTCAAAAGAAGAAAAAAAAAAAACGGGCGGCCTGTCAAGATTTTCACAACATTGTCTGGGCTAGTAGATAATCATAAACATTGTAACTTTTTGTGCTCAGTAATTTTTGCTAGAAAATTACTTGGAACCCCCAAACATATATTATGTGTGTGTGTGTGTATATATATATAGCTATATATACCCTGTTTCCCCGATAATAAGACCTAGCGTGATTGTCAGCGATGGCTGCAATATAAGCCCTACCCCCCAAATAAGCCCTACCCTGAAAATAAGACCTACAAGGACTTCAACTACAGCTTATTTGGGGGGTAGGGCTTATAATTGCAGCCATCACCAACAATCACGCTAGGTCTTATTTTAGGGGAAACAGGGTATATATATAAAAGATATGGTGTGTGTGTGTGTGTAGAGCTGCACAATGAATCATTTTCGCAATTTTGTTTTCCCCCTTGTGATCTTGACAAAGTATTTCTATGCAGAGAATTCTCTCTGCTCTCACAACATTCTTTAGCAGTGGAACTTAAGTATAAATGTTGTAACAATTTGTCCTTTAGATCAAAGGAATAGACTTTGGTGTGTAAATGAGGGAAGTGTAACCACTTAAACACTAAACCTTTTTCTGACATTTGTTGGTTTCAAGTTAAAATAATTTTTTTTTTTTTGCTAGATAAATACTTTAGAACCCCCAAACTTTTTCGGGTTCTACATTTTTCGGTACCAGAATTTTCCATTCGGTGCTCCTCTAATCTCCCACTTGTATATGTCTCAAGATAATGTTTGAAATGTTTTTTTTAAATGCTAAGAAAATAAAAAGTCGAATAAAATACAATTTAATTAAAAAAAAAATATATATATATATATATATATATATATATATATATATATATATATATATATATATATTTATATTTATTTTTTAGTAGACCCTAGAGAATAAAATGGTGGTGGTTGCAATATTTTATGTCACACCGTATTTGCGCAGCAGTCGTTCAAATGCAATTTTTTGGGGGAAAAAAAAATTACATTTTTAATGAATTAAAAAAAAAAAAGAAACTCGTAAAGTTGGCCCAAATTTTTTTTCTAGAATGTGAAAGATTTTACGCCGCAAGAATCGTGTTTTTTTTTTTTTTTTTTTTTTTATTCTAAGCAAAAAAAAAAAATCGTGATTCTCATTTTGGCCAGAATCGTGCATCTCTCTCTCTCTCTCTCTCTCTCTCTCTCTCTCTCTCTCTCTCTCTCTCTCTCTCTCTCTCTCTCTCTCTCTCTCTCTCTCTCTCTCTCTCTCTCTCTCTCTCTCTCTCTCTCTCTCTCTCTCTCTCTCTCTCTCTCTCTCTCTCTCTCTCTCTCTCTCTCTCTCTCTCTCTCTCTCTCTCTCTCTCCAGAGATCCTAGAGAATAAAATGACGATTGTTGCAATATTTTATGTGACGCTTTATTTGCGCAGCGGTCTTTCAAATGCAATATTTGGGGAAAAAAGTACACTTCAATGAATGGAAAAAAAAAAAACGAAACAGTAAAGTTAGCCCAATTTTTTTGTATATTGTGCAAGATGATGTTACGCCGCGAGAATCGTGATCTTTATTCTAAGCCAAAAAAAAAAAAATAGTGATTCTCATTTTAGCCAGAATCGTGCAGCTCTATGACACAGGAGGGAGGTGACCAGTTGAGGGTGGATGATGCCGGGTGTGTGCGAATGAGATCAGCTGGTCAACTCCTTCCTGTGTCATGACCTAAAGTCTGTCCAGGAAGTAAGGCAGAAGTAATGGGGCAGTGTGTTTTTAAACAGCTATGAAGAGAGTGAGGTAAGCCTGTGTAGAATTAATGGAAAGCTGTTTTGATTTTTGCAAAAAAAAAGTACATTACTGCTATATTGGTACATAGGGGAGCTGGAATTTTGAAAAAAAAAAAGTAAACTTAGCCTTAAAGGCACAGCATGAGAAGAAGACAAGAAGGGCCCCAACAAAATGATGTGTGTACCCTCAACTCAATCACGGACAAGAGTAATACTAATTGCACAGCATTTTATATGATGCAGAGCATCCAAATAACGCTAAATGGTCAACACGTTTTGCTAGACAGCAGCTTCTTCAGGACCGATAGGTTGTGGGGGTAAAGGCAAAATAATCTTAAAACAAACATAGGTTAGAAAATGTATTTGTACAATATATCTATAAAGTTATGTGGCTTACATGGCAGTGTTTTTTATTTATTTATTTATTTTGTTTAGCCCCTGATCAAATTACCCAATTTTTGGGTAAAATATAAACGCTGAGGTCGCACCGAGTGAATAGATATCCAACATGTCAAACCTTAAACATGTCATTACTGTATATTTTTTCCATAGGTGTTGCTTTAAAAGCCCCCTTTAGGTCATCAGTTTAGCGTTACAAAGGAGGTCTGGTAGTAGAATTATTGCTCTCATTCGGGCGCGCACGGCGATATGTAACGTGTATCACATTCGGTATTTTCAGGCAGAGGCGCCTTGCTGCATGCGTCTGTACGTGCGTATATGTCGGACCTCTGTTTTTAGGGGGGGGGGGGGGGGGGGATTTTATATGCTTGGGTGTAATGTCTCCTCTGTGCTCCACTGAATGTAGTGCAACGCACATCGTACTTCATTACATTCTTTCCCGGGCCGGGGAAACTGTCGGTGGAACCCGGAAGTGACGTTGCATGCCAAGTCCGGGTCAACAACTGGAAGGGTAGAGTGGATGTTCATGCGCTCTCCTCCCTTCCCTCTACCCTTTGGCACCCGCTATGCCGGTCCTAGAGCCTGCAGATGGGCAAGCGGAGCCGGGATATATATAGCGGTGGGGGGGTATTGGTGCAGCAGCCCAGGCGCCAGGACAAAACTTCTAGTCGCAAATGGCAACCTGGCGCCTGGGGTTTGTCAAGCCTTGATAAAGGGTAACTCGAGCTTTCATTATTATTATTATTTTTTAATTTTTTTTTCCTTTAGGTTTGAGCAAGAAGTCCTGGGAGCGCCAGTCGCCCTGCCCTCAGGAGACGCCGTCTCGCTGCCCGTTCCGTTGGCAATACCGGCTGTGCCGGCAGTAGCGGCTGTCCCGGCTCTCCCCACGTTGCCTGGTGTCCCCACGTTGCCTGGTGTCCCCACGTTGCCTGGTGTCCCCACGTTGCCTGGTGTCCCTACCTTGCCTGGTGTCCCCACTTTGCCGGCTGTTCCTGTTCCTGTCGGACGCCCCGTGATAGCCACAAACACTTATAGCCAGGTGAGTGTGGGGGGAGGGGACGGGGGATTTGAGAGCACTGGGTCAGGCCGGACCCCAGCCACAGTCTCTTTTATTGTACTAAGTGCTTCTGTTTCTCCTCCGCAGGTGCAGCAAAGTCTGGATGCCAGAGCGGCTGCGGCGGCCAGCGTTGTGGGGCCCCTGATGGTTCCTCCCTTACCTTTGTCGGACCAGGTAAGGGGGTCTTTGTCAGGTTATCAAGCTGACTCCAAGGTGTCTGAGTGCGGCTTCAGTTGCCAACAGATATCCTCTGCCCTAGACCTGAGCGCATCCTGAGCTCCAGGTTGGCACTGCAGTGGATTTGCTTCCCCCTGTGTCATAATACAGGGGTGGCCCGTATCTATTGTCCGCTCAGGTGCCCGCGTTGCATCGTGAGGCACTGGGGGACTCCAGAACTGGGTCAACATATTGAGGGTGGTCTTTAGACCCGGGTTTGGGAGCGTTGGGCTTAATTTTGTGTCGCTTGTCGCGCCGTGACGGATTGAGGACTCGACTTTTCAGCTAAGCTACTTGAATAACCGCCTTCTGTCTTCCAAATCCAGCAGGGGGGCGCCCTTCTCTCTTTGGTATTGATATGATAGGCCGGTGACAGTAGCTCCACCGAAGAGCTAAAATGAAACCATTATTGCTGTGCTGGTGAGGAGGGAATATTTCTCCACAGCTGGCTATAAACGGCAATGAAAATCCCATTGTGGGGAGGGGGGGGGGTTTAACCAATTGCCACCCAGGCCCATTCTGTAATTTCTTTCCTACACCAAACTATATATATATATATATATATATATATATATATATATATATATATATATATATATATATATATTATCTCTAGAGATAGAGAGATAGGTATATATAGAGATATATTTATTTATTATATAAATATTTTTTTTTTCCAGAGGCCTTATAGAATAAAAAGGCGGTCGTTACAATTTTTTATGTCACGTGTTACGCGCACACTGATTTTTTATTTTTTTTTTTTTTCCAAGCAATTTTTTTTTTTTGATAAATATACACTGAATATCAATGCAAATACAACATATAACCCAATTTTTTTGTTAGATCTAAAAGATGATGTTACGCCGAGTAAATGGATACCAAACCTGCCACGCTTTAAAATTGCGCTCACTCGTGGGATGGCGCCAAACTACGGTACTTTAATAATCTCCGTAGGCGATGTTTAAATTTTAAATTTTTTTTTTTTACAGGTTGCACACTGATTTTTCAAACGCAATTTTTTTTTTTGTATAAATATACACTATACTGAATATCAATGCAAAAAAAAATACAATATATTGCCAAACCAATCTATTAACCTTCTATGAGGAGGTGAGTTGCCATCTAGATAAAGGAAGGCCTGTAGACGTGGTGTATCTGGATTCTACAAAAGCATTTGACACAGTTCCCCATAAACGTTTACTGTACAAAATAAGGTCCGTTGGCATGGACCATAGGGTGAGTACATGGATTGAAACTGGCTACAAGGGCGAGTTCAGAGGGTGGTGATAAATGGGGAGTACTCAGAATGGTCAGGGGTGGGTAGTGGGGTCCCCCAGGGTTCTGTGCTGGGACCAATCCTATTTAATTTGTTCATAAACGACCTGGAGGATGGGATAAACAGTTCAATCTCTGTATTTGCAGATGATACTAAGCTAAGCAGGGCAATAACTTCTCCGCAGGATGTGGAAACCTTGCAAAAAGATCTGAACAAATGAATGGGGTGGGCAACTACATGGCAAATGAGGTTCAATGTAGAAAAATGTAAAATAATGCATTTGGGTGGCAAAAAATCTGAATGCAATCTATAGACTGGGGGGAGAACCTCTGGGGGGGAATCTAGGATGGAAAAGGACCTGGGGGTCCTAGTAGATGATAGGCTCAGCAATGCCAAGCTTCTGCTAACAAAGCAAACAGAATATTGGCATTAAAAAGGGGGATCAACTCCAGAGATAAAACGATAATTCTCCCGCTCTACAAGACTCTGGTCCGCCCGCACCTGGAGTATGCTGTCCAGTTCTGGGCACCAGTCCTCAGGAAGGATGTACTGGAAATGGAGCAAGTACAAAGAAGGGCAACAAAGCTAATAAAGGGTCTGGAGGATCTTAGTTATGAGGAAAGGTTGCGAGCTCTGAACTTATTCTCTCTGGAGAAGAGACGCTTGAGAGGGGATATGATTTCAGTATACAAATACCGTACTGGTGACCCCACAATAGGGAGAAAACTTTTTCGCAGAAGGAGTTTAACAAGACTCGTTGCCACTCATTACAATTAGAAGAAAAGAGGTTTAACCTTAAACTAAGTAGAGGGTTCTTTACTGTAAGAGCGGCAAGGATGTGGAATTCCCTTCCACAGGCGGTGGTCTGAGCGGGGAGCATTGATAGTTTCAAAAAAACTATTAGATAATCACCTGAATGACCGCAACATACAGGGATATACAATGTAATACTGACACATAATCACACACATAGGTTGGACTTGTGTCTTTTTTCAACCTCAGCTACTATGTAACTCTATGTATCTATATAATAACCCAATTTTTTTGTTAGATCTAAAAGATGATGTTACGACGAATAAATGGATACCAAACCTGCCATGCTTTAAAATTGCGCTCACTCGTGGAATGGCGCCAAACAACGGTACTTTAAAAATCTCCATAGGCGATGTTTACATTTTATTTATTTTTTAATTAATTAATTTTTTTTACAGGCTAACAGTTTAGAGTTACAGAGGAGGTCTAGCACTAGAATTATTGCTCTCGCTATAACGTTTGCGGCGATGCCTCGTGTGTGGCGCATATATAGCAGGCGTGACCTACATATGTGTTCACTTCTGCATGTGAGCACGAGGGAACGGGGGCACTTAAAAAAAAAATAATTACACTGTCTCTTTAATTTTTTTTTTTCTCACTTTTATTCCCATCACAAGAAATGTAAACGTCCTTGTGATAGAAATAAGGCATGACAGGTCCTCTTTATGGAGACCCCCCCCCCCCCCCCCCCAGGAAGCATGAGATAAAAAAAAAAATAATGACACCCCCCCTCCCCGCTGCCTGTGAAAGCCATCCAGTGGCCAATCAGGATGGCTTTTATATGAGAGAGAATCGCCGTCTGAAAAGAAAGCTGGATGATGCCCGCAGCTGCACACATCATCCAGATATCGCCACGTTTCCGGCACGGCCATCTTGGTGCACCCCACAGTCGGCCACAGGAAGGATACAGTGAGAAGGTGGCAAGCGGACATCTTTTTACACCCACCGGAGTTTCGCATTTCACACTTTATTTTTACCAGTAAACTGAGCTTATGTAAGCGTAATACAGTATTTAGAAATCCGTGACACTGTTTTTGATGTTGAATTTAAAAGCAGTGGGGTTCTGTCAGATCAGCAAACCTGTCGGATCAGCAGGCTTGCCGCTGCTTTTGAAATTCATCCAAACACTCAGACGGATTTCTAAATACTGCATTTCACACTGTATAAGCTCAGTTTAGTGGTAAAAATAAGCGTGAAATGCTTAACTCCGGTGGGTGTAAAAAGATGTCCGCTTGCCGCCTTTTCACTGTATCCTTACTGCGGGTGTACCAAGATGGCCGTGCCGGGAACGTCGCTTCCATTACAAAAAGTGACGGGTCGCCTAATCTAACGGAACATAGGCACACATGCACGTTATCAGCTGGGCACAAGGAATCAGGGGACATGTAGTCTTGATGCAGAAGGCTACCTAATGCTATTAGAGTGGGCACTCATGGGCATTATGGGCTAGACCTGAGGAATCGTGGGAAATGTAGTCCCATTGTGGAAGGCCAGCTCATACTATTGGAGTGGGCACAAATGCGTTCTGTAGGCTTAGAGTGAGGAATTATGGGAAATGTAGTCCTAATGCATAGGAGTGGGCAATCCTAAATGTTATGAGCTGGGAACAAGGAATCATGGGACATGTAGTCCTGATACAGAAGGCTACCTGATGCTGTTAGAATGGGCACTTACTGGCATTATGGGCTAGGCATGAGGAATCGTGGGAAATCTGGTCCCATTTTAGAAAGCAGCTGATACTATTGGAGTGGGCACCCATGCACATTATGGGCTTAGAGTGAAGAATCGTGGGAAATGTAGTCCTAATGCAGGAGAGTGGGCACACATTCACGTTATCAGCTGGGCACAAAGAATCGTGGGACGTGTAGTCCTGATACAAAAGGCTACCTAATGCTATTAGAGGTGGACACTAATAGGCATTATGGGCAAGGCATGAGGAATCATGGGAAATGTAGTCCCATTGTGCAAGGCCAGCTCATACTATTGGAGTGGGCACCCATGCGTATTATAGGCTTAGAGTGAGGAATCATGGGAAATGTAGTCCTAATGCAGAGCAGTGGGCACTCCTAAATGTTATGAGCTGGGAACAAGGAATCGTGGGACATGTAGTCCTGATACAAAAGGCTACCTGATGCTGTTAGAATGGGCACTTACTGGCATTATGGGCTAGGCATGAGCAATTGTGGGAAAACTAGTCCCATTGTAGAAGGCCATCTGATACTATTAGGGTGGGCGCATTATCGGCTGGGCCTGAGAAATCGTGGAATGCCTATTCCCAAAGTAGAAGAGATTCATCCGCTTGCGCTCCCTGATCTGGAAATTCAGGAAATGCCACAAAAATAGAACAGGCTTTACAGATTTGGATTGGGCAAATGTAAGTTTTGGGGCAAAATACTGCTAAATCGCCTGACGGTTTATAGTAAAATCGAGCTAAAGGGGAAAATGCTTTTATACAGTGAGAGTTTTTAATACTGCTTCAAGGTAAAATGGTTATTCCAGGCTCAGCTTTTCTTCTTCACCTGCAGCGATCCCGCCTCCGAGGCCCCCGGTGATGAGACCCCCGGTGATGAGGCCCAGCTTTATCCCACATGCGTTACAGCGGCCGATGGACCCCCCGACCGTCCTTCATCCCGCACGTCCTGCAGCAGCAACGAGCATGTAGGTATTCATCCTGCCTATCTTCATCACATGACCTGAGTGCAGTAACCTCATTCGTTAGTTGGATTCCACTGACCTGCCTTTGATTGTTTTTTATTTTTTTTTTTTCAGCATATGCTTTGTCTTAGAACACGTAAAAAAAAAAGTTACTTGATATCTTTATTCTCCAAAAATAATCCATACACATTCCACTACTTAAAGCTGATTCGGCAACTTTGCTAAAAAAAAAAAAGCGCAGGCACACCATGTGTTAAGTCTTAATTACTGCCTGCCACCTCCTGGGCTTATCTCTGTTATTTATATCTGACAGGTTTATGGCTCTGCTGGGAGGATACACTCTACATTCCAGTCTGAGAGAGGAAAGAAGCACAGAAAGCAGCCATGCCCGTCCTTCTGCTGCCCATTCACAGAAGCCTTTGTATTTTGGGAATGACACAAAATGATACAAAGGCATCTGCGATTGGGCAGAAGGAGAGGGTGGGCATAGTAGCTGCTTTGCTTGTACAGTTGAAGTGGCTGAGACCAGATGAGTCCAGATATTTATAAAGTCCAACGAGGCGAGGCGCCTGCCACCTCTTGGGCTTATCTCTATTATTTATATCTGACAGGTTCATGGCTCTGCCTGAGGATACACTCCACACTCTGTAAGAGAGGAAAGAAGTACAGAAAGCAGCGCTGCCTGTCCTTCTGCTGCCCATTCACAGAAGCCTTTGTATTTTGTGAATGATACAAAATACAAAGGCATCTGTGATTGGGCAGAAGGAGGGGGCAGCATTGTAGCTGCTTTGCCTGTATACACTTGAAGGGGCTGAGACCAGATGAGTCCAGATATTCATAAAGTCCAACGAGGCGCCTTCCACCTCTTAGGCTTATCCCTATTATTTATATCTGACAGGTTCATGGCTCTGCCTGAGGATACACTCCACACTCTGTAAGAGAAGAAAGAAGCACAGAAAGTAGCAATGCCTGCCCCACGCTTCTGCTGCCTATTCACAGAAGCCTTTGTATTTTAGTAATGACCCAGGGTGGATTTGATTTAGATCTAGTCGATTTAAATCCATATTTTTTAAAGAGCAACTGTCATCTTTGTCCCGGAGCGGCTCCTCCTCTGACCCACTGTTGACTCACCGACAGTCCCATTCACTTTAATGGGACGGCTGGTGATGCGGCTGTGACGCAACAAGGTGAGGGACGTGGCAGCAGGAGTTGAGTGGATACCCACTAACAGGCGCTGCCGTGATGTATGTGAAATGACAGGTGCTCTTTAAATGTAAGGACTTATTCTTGCTGGTAGTTAGAATTGTTAATATTTGCAAACAAAGTTTAAGGTTTCCTATTTAGAACAATAAGCTGTCAGGTTAGGTAAAACAGCGATATCATAAGTGATTCAATCATACAGTTTGTAGTGTACATAGATTTGCAAAACCATGGGATAAAGGAATATTCCTAAACTTTGGTTTATCTCATGGTTACTGTGACGTTGTGTGAATGCATCAATGCAGTGCATGTTATCTCGGCTTGCAGAGCTTGGATGAGTTTACCAAAAATGTAAATATTGCAGAATATACAGCCTCATGCTACAAAACTAAGCTCCATTTCATGTTGAATACACTCAATTGTTAATGTATCTTAAATAGAAAATGGTTAGATTTTTACTCCTAAAGCATTTTATTAAAATAAATTTGATGTAAAAATCATTTTTTTTTTAAATTAATTGATTTATATCCACCCTGTAATGATCTTAAATACTACAAAGGCTTCTGTGATTTGGAAGGAGGAGGGGAAAGGTGGGCATAGTAGCTGCTCAGACTATACACTTGAAGGGCTGAGACCTGATAAGTCCAGATATTAACTCCTAAAGTCAAACCAGGTGCCCTTTCACCTCCTGAGCTTATCTCTATTATTTTTATCTGAAAGATTTTTATGGCTCTTCTGGAGGGTGTACTCCACACGCCAATCTGTGAGAGAGGAAAGAAGCACCTTAAGTAGTGATGCCCGTCTTACCCTGCTGCCCATTCACAGAAGCCTTTGTATTTTGTTAATGACCTAAAATAATACAAAGGCTTCTGTGATTGGGAAGGAGGAGGGGCTGGCATAGTAGCGACACTGACTGTAAACTTGGAGGGGCTGAGACCAAAGGAGTCAAGATATTAACTCTTAAAGTCCAGCAAGGTGCCTGTCACCTTCTTGGGCTTATCTCTATTAGTTATATCTGACAGGTTTATTGTGCTTCAGTAGCTCATACGCTGGACTCAGCTGATCTCAGTCCCTTCAAGTGTAGATTCAGTGCAGCTGCTATGCCCCCCCCCCCTCCCCTCCTTCCCAATCGCAGAAGCCTTTGTATTATGCGAAGGCTTCTGTGAACCGGCAACAGAGGGGAGGGGCAGGCATTGCTGCTTCCTGTGCTTCTTTCCTTTCTCTCACACACTGTGGCAGAGCCATAAACCTGTCATTATATAAATATGAGAGATAAGTCCACATGACTATCAGGACTTGGCGTGCCTGCACTTTTTACAAAGTTACTGAATTTGTGGAATTCAGCTTTAATGGCCCTGTAATCTGTATTGTATTAAATTTTGTTTCTTATTGTGTTTTTTCTGCCTCCTTATAACATCCGTCATGAGCTCCCAAAGCCCTCCTTTTTCCTTCTCACTTCTATTTGTTTGGAGTGAGCAAGGCCTGTTAGTTTGCAGTCATGTGCCCTGCAAACTAGAGTCCATAATCCATCACAGAAGAGAGCGAGAGGGCGGCTACCTTGATGCCTACAGTGGGAACATGGATGGTAGCCACCCTCTAAAAGGAAGTAAAAATAAAGTCATTTACTATTGGTGGAGTCCTACAACCACATTTGGTACTCCTCCTTCTTCTTTTGTTTTCTATTTAATACTCCCATGATTATCATCTTTCCATGACAGTGGGTCCTCGGCATCCAGGCATGCTTCCTCCGCAGCCCCTGATGTCTCACCCGATGCACGGCCCTCCTCCGATGATCCCGCCTCCCCGATGGCGATGCGTCCCGGACCTCCGGTCAGTTTTGAGCCCCATTTATATCTGCCATGTGATCTGTCCTTATGTTGTCACTGCTATTTGCTGTGAATTTTCTCATTCATGTTTAGATGGATTTGTCGGATGTGCGATGTGTTACTCTTACTGGGAAGGGCACAAACTTATAAAAGATTTTAGATTTTTGTAGAATGATAAAGAAACAAACTTGCGGTGCTCTGTAATTAAAGCGGAAATTCAGTCATTTTTTTCATCTATTAAATCTTCTGCCCTTGTTGTTTTTTTAACTTGGATAGTAAAACTTTTTTTTTATCTACCAGTAAATCCCTTATACAGCCCACTTCATGTTTCTTGTCTGGTCATTAGCCCTTATGACATCATGCACAGCGCGCTCGCGCTCTCTCTCCCCCCCCCCCCCCCCTCTCTCTATCTCCT